>JAHPZR010015900.1:0-47500 GCA_019787425.1 Platygyra sinensis | reverse complement strand
AAGTTGAAAGGCAGTGCTTTGTACAGCAATTTTACCTGGTAAGGAAGATTAGACGGCGCAATTCCAGGCAGCTTAAGCTATTTCTTACTTAAGTTAGTTTTTCTCTATTGTGGTTTTGGGACTGGTAGAAAGCCATATCCCTAAAGCTCTAACTTTGTCTTTTACCCATTTGAATCTCTTCTCTGGGTTGAGATTTTCTTCATTTCCAATGTTTGCGCCAATCTACAAAGCCTCCGTTTTCCTGTTGTTTACTGAACGGAGACCAGAATTTTTTTTCTAAAAAGAACCTTTCAGTATCTGTAGGGCAGTTGTTAATGACACAATCGAACCGTCCAAAATAAGGGTAAAGTCCATCAATTGTCATACCCTTAGTATCTTTATTTTTTCTCATTGTTTCAGCTAGTATTTCGACGCAAAGAATAAAGTGGTACGGAGAAAGGGGGAAGCCTTGCCTTCTAACCCCTCTTTCAAGTTTAAAGAAATCACTAGACCAGCCGTTGGTTAAGATGCAGCTTTCCATATTGTCGTGAAAGATTTTAACCCACTAAAAGACAGGCCCCAGTTGTTCAAAGGCTGGATAACGCTATCCTCCGGATAAATCACTATCCAGTGGACAAGTGTTCACAAAACAGGGAGCAGGCCGGATGGCAAAACAGGGAGAAGGGATTCGGAGAGCAGGGATGGCGCAGTGGTGAGAGCGCTCGCCTCCCACCAATGTGTCTCGGGTTCGATTCCCGGACCCGGCGTCATGTGGGTTGAGTTTGTTGTTGGTTCTCTTCCTTGCTCCGAGAGGTTTTTCTTCGGGTACTCCGGTTTTCCCCTCTCCTTAAAAACCAACATTTCCAAATTCCAATTCGATCTGGAATTGTCAAGCACTTTATCATGAGCCTCTAGCTCGGGCGATTGCGCAAGCACTCTTTGTGTTTGATATTAAATTTGCATTTTGCATTTACAACCACGCATTCCGCTGGATTGCGATTTATCCGGTGGATAGTGTTACCACCCTTTCGAAAAACTGGGGCTAGATGGCCGAAATTGTAATGTTGCAGGGTTTTATGTAAGAAGGACCATTCTACTGTGTCATAAGCTTTTTCTAAGTCAAGAAAAAGTAGAAGACCAGGAATGTTTTTTTTTTGAGGTCATATATTTTGTAATTCCTTCTACAAGACGGATGTTTTCTCCAACGATTCAGCCTTTTAGAAAGCCAGTTTGATCGTTGTCATGAGATTTAAAAGAACCTGTTTGAAACGTTTAGAATACGCCTTGGCGGCTATTTTATAATCGCTATAAGTAAATAAATCGGACGCCAGCTTTTGATAAGGTAGGATGCAGCATTTTCTTCGAGTTACTGACAGCTGTCCTGTTTGGCGGGCATAGTTTAATGATGTTTAGAGTAGGTCCGTGGTGTCTTTCCAAAAGACTGACTTTGTAAAATTCCGCAGGCAGTCTGTCAGAGCCAGGGTTCTTGTTACATTCCATATTCTTGAATGCTTCAAGGCAGTCTGTTTTGGTTAATAGACCCTCTCCCTCTGTGTTATCTGGCTTAATTTTTCTCCATTCACATTATCGTATCGTTCACTTTGAGAGCCATTGTTAGAGCTTTGTCTGTAGTGACTTAAGCTTCCTAGGTTTAATTGACTGATTGCCCCTTGATAACAACAACAACATTTATTTACACCAAAAGAAATACAGATAAAAGTAATTCATAGTTTTGAAACTTATAAATATGGTTTTAGCTGCCTCTTACAATAAAGGCTAAGAAAATTAAGCAGCTATCTATGAAATACAATAAAGTAATCCCAGGAGCCCATTACTAGGAGCCTGCAGCTACCACAATAAGCCAGTATAACGGCATTTTTACAAACCAGTCCATTTTTAGATATTTTCCCACGAAATAGGCCAGTACTAGTCTGCATGAGCACATGTTTCGGTAAAACAATGCGGCCTCACGTGAACATGTTGACATCATGCCGACATGTCAACATTAGTCCGTGCTCGTGATTGCAATTGGTCACTGAGGTTCCTGTGGGACTTGAATTCAAGACAACTAAATTCAAACTAAAAATAGATCGGTCTATGAAAACGCCGTGACAGGAGTATAGGGTAGCTGCAGGCTCCCAGTGATGGACTCCTGGTAATCCTCATTCCTTTATTGGAATGTCGAGCCAGCTTTTGTGGGAATTTCAAACTAGGTCCGCGTACCAAACAGAGACCTTTCACTCCATCCCCAGTCTTTTCCCTATAACAAGTATTATTATACATTGAACTCTCTAACTCATTCTGATTGGCCGAAAGCGTACAGCATAGCCAGAAACCCCTGCGAAGCGTGACGAAACACTGCCATGTGCTCTGTTCTTATTTATAGGAAAATGTATGGAAATGATCGTTCAATCGATCGCTGAAGAGATTAAGGTGGTTGAATTTCACAGTCCCAATCCAAGTTTCTTTCGTTGTGGCAATACCTTTAATTTGGAAGTGGTTTCGGTGCTGAACATACTATAATTCTTGCGGTTTTTGCTTTTGAACAATTGCACAATAAACTACGAGGATCCGCCATACTAACCTTTTTATTTCATGTAAACCATTGACCCTTTTTGAAAGCTTTTTCAGCTTGCTAATGAATGGAATCATCCATCCCAATGTGGAACTTCACGACCACGTGTAGTGCTTTCAATGTCCATAATATTTGGCTCTCTTCGAGTTGGATATCTTGCGGTTTTTCCATTTAAAGATGCTTGAATTTCCCGTAAATTTCTCATCTTTGTCTGCACGGTTTACATAAGTGCTCGCACAAACACTCAATGTACGCGAGCTGTTTTCTCCGCTGCAAGTGTACTTTTCATGACTAAATTTAACCGCCATTTTGAATATGCTTGAAGCTATCCTCTAGCAGGCTTCTTTTAGCGAGGTTTTGAACGAGATAGAGCCTGGGACTTGGATTCCCTTGGGGATTTTCGTACTGCGTGACATATCAGTCGCCGATCGAAAATGATTCTCGATCTGATTTACGGCTACTCAAAACCGCTTGAAAAGGCTCCTTATTATACGAAATCGAAAGGGGGAAAAGAGGAGAGTATCGATAGAGTTTTTAAAAAGCTTATTTTAGAGAAATCATCGTAGACATGAAATAATAATTTCGAAATAACCTTTATGTTCTCGGCTCAAAGTTTGCTTGCCGGCGACGGCGCTAGCGTGACTTGTTTACGAGAAAGCCGTAAGCCAATCACAACATTGAATGTAACGACGCTGGTGGTTCGGAATTTCTGGCTCTGGTGAATTTTCGAAATCAGCGCCCGTAACGTCAGAACTGCAGATTATACAATTATCACGTCAAGGACACTCAAGGTCACAGGTTATACACCCTTACCTCGACCTTTATCAGGTTCTGGATATCACAAAAACCTCATCCAATAATGTGTTTATCGAATCATTGGTGTCATATTTTCAATATCCCAAAATTAATTTTCCACGACTCAAAATAAAATTCTGACTTTTCCTGACCTATGCCAACCCTGTCTTAAAAGCTTAATATTTAACGAAAAGCAGCAGGTTATCAGAGGATTACTTTTTTGTACATGGCTTTGATACAAAAAGTGTTATATTCATATTTTAAAGTTTTTGCAAAAGGGCAATACTTAGGACCCAATATTTTCACTACAAATGAATGCTGCATTTGAACTTGAGCCGAAGTTGGTACAAAATTAACAGGTAACAATCTGCCCTTTGTTACTCAAGTAGCAAAGTTGATAGAGCATTTATGGTATCACTGACATTATTATTATTATTATTATTATTATTATTATTATTATTATTATTATTATTATTATTATTATTATTATTATTATTATTATTATTATTATTATAAGATGAATTACTCCAGTTTTCTACTGGGTACAGTTCATTGTGTCTCAACCACTCCCCGCAGCTTAGAGGCACAACACCTTACGTAAGAGATGGGCCGTTCCCAGGATGGCCGACAACTGTACACTTCCGATGAATTCAGGTACACCTAGCTTGTCATACCAGCTCTTAGCCCTTATTATTAGTATTATTATTATTATTAGTATTATTATTATTATTATTATTATTATTATTATTATTACTACTTAACCCATAGGCCTCTTACACTAAGAGGTCACGTAACCAATGCCTCCATTAAACAGTGAGTTGTAATTTGTTGATGCCAAAAATTGACAGAACACATAAAAATTATCTTACACACGAAATTTGAGAGGAAACGCATTTAAGGGAGATATTTTATGATACTTTGATTTTTCAACAAATTAGTATGATTTTTATTGGCCGCCATGTTTGAGGGCATACTCTTGCCCTCCAACATGGCGGCCAAAACTACTTTTTGTTTGTATCTTGTTAGATGTTTGATAGTTACGTTCAGATGTGCTATAAACGTCACCGCATCATCTTTTCAACATTTTCCTTAAAGTTTAAGTGCAAAATTTGTGTCAGAAAACGGTAATTCATAATTTTAAAAATCAAATTTTGGTCACGTGACCAGCTACGGAATTTCTCATTTTAAGCAAATGGTGCGGGTTTGAAAAACCTAATCACTATTATTTTGTTTAAGAGATGACCCACTAATAGTGTTTCGAAGAGAAAATCACGTAACTTTCATTTTCATAAAAGCGATGTCACATGACCTCTCAGTGCAAGTGGTCTATTGACTCCTGGAACTTTTTGCCAAAAATGCGTTTTTTGGACATTTTGGTGGTTTTGAGGCTGGATCTCGGCCAAATTAGCTTTAATCTGGTCGAAAATGCATTCGCAACACGACCGCTAGCCCCTCTTGCCTCTAGGATCGCGTTTTACGACATTTTCGCTCGGGCATGCACAGAAATCAAAATTTTGGACGAGGTGATCTACGTCTTTAGGCTTTGTGATTATTTTCCCCTTTTCTCTTCTTATTGCTGCAGTGATTGACGTTCTACTGGGCTTGCTTGCGGTTAAAAAAACTTCTAAGAAAGAATCATCAAGGCTGCCAATTTTTACCGTGGAGCAGCTAGGTATAGTGGCAGGAAATTTTGCTCCGATTTTTTTACTCATCTTTTTGAGCATTTTTGTGCATCAGCATATCTCAGGCACCATTAGGCCGATCACTCTGATTTAGGCATCATTGGAAAGATCTTTTCCTTCTGCCGAAGTCGAGTATAGATGATGCTAATTTTGGTCAAATTGATGACGTTAGAAGTGGAAGAAAGGCCAAAGTTCGTCACGGGCGGCACAGGAATCAATGGGTTAAGTTTGCTTGGTGATGTTACTGAGAGGTATTGTAACAAAAAGTTAGAGCAGGGTATACAGGGTTTGGAATGAATGATTTTTGTCCTAAACAGGGTCAGGGTTTAGACCAAAACAGCTCCACTCCAGCCAAGGTTCTCACCAAAGGATGGGAATTCATACCCTTCAACAAGTCCACAAACAATACTGTATAAAAAAGTTTTCATATTTAATAACATGAACTTTCAAGTAACAACTTTATAAGAAATATATTTGATGAACTTAATAACTTTGATAATAATAATTTAAAGAAGAATGCCAGAGGCTGGGGATGAAACAATTTCACTCAAAAATGCAAACTCATATTTACTGTGTAACTCTCCAATCATTTCAGCCATTTTTCATTCAAGCTTGATTAACGGCAATACAACCAGATTTTGGTGCTCCAAAGGTGGTTAGATTAACAAGATTACACTGTAATATACTTGAAATAATAATAGATAAATGGTTGTAACAAAATCTTATCCTCTAAGGCACTATGAAATGCAGAAGTAAATTTGTACAGCAAATATAAGTGGAATGGATCAACTCTAAGCTCCATTACGATGCTCCCTCCTTGAAGGAATACCGAACTCTGGAGAGCAGTGGAAATTGAGCCTAGATCAACTCCTGCTGCATGGAATATAACACTTCTATTATTCACTCCCAGCCTTGGCATTTCTTTTCATAAATCTCCACTCATCGTATAATATTATCGAATGATACCGGTTTTGCCCCATGGTGAGTTCGCCCCCACTGAGTTTGCCCCTATGAACTTTCTATTTTGAGTTCGCCAGTTACCTTCCATGGGTTAAAGAACGAGAAATAAACATGTTTTGTGTGGTTTGTTTAATTGTGCTCACAATGTTGTCTTTTTTGTTGGTAAGAGAAAGATAAATTTTAAGCACTTGACAGCTAGTTGAGTCGATGAACTCGATAAGGGCGAACTCACCATGGGGCAAAACCGACAGCTGCCATATTATCATAACAACTTAAACATCTAAATTTCTCAATTCATTAATGATAAATGTGATCATATATAAAGCATTTGCGTTTTACTTACCATGAGATATTATTGAGGTTAGAATCTGTATGATCACTGACAACTGTTAGTAATTGCTCAAATGCCAAATGTGCAACTATACTAATCGCTTCAGATATTGCTTGTTATCATCCTCATAGATGTACTAAAACTGGATGAAGCACTGCATTGTTCTAAGTTGAAACTGTACCCAAGAACACCTGTGAGTAGTATGTTTTACAGCTGTCTGATTTTCTGCTGTAACACGTATGCTACCTTTTTACACCTATATATAATATTGAAATGAAACAGCTGATGATACCGTCACTAAATAGTAACCAAATTATCAGGGTTTGATTTCCTAACTTCTTAAAAACTGTCTTAATGATTACCAAGTGATCATATGAATATGAGCCTTAAAAATAGATCTCTAAAAAAAGTCTGCTGAGTGAAGTTGATTCCAAAGAAATACCTTCATGTAAACTTGGTTAATGACAATGTAAGAATTCCAATCCCTAACAAAGACGAACCACCAACTTCTCTATTACTTAATATTTAGACAGGATTTCCCTTTCACAAAACTAGGCTCTTGTGTCTTTGATGCAAATGTGGGCCGCAAATGAAAAGGAGATACAAGGAAAGGCAAACATATTGAAGCCTGAGATATTCCATATTTTCCTCAAGTGCAGTCAATTGAAAATGAAAACTGGATTGTACCTTCCACTTCCTCAACAAGACACTAAAATATCCAATGGCTATTACACTGTTAAACAGTATCTTATACCCCATTCACACCAACTAAACATGCTTAATTAAACCAGGTTTAGAAAAATGAAAACTAATAAAGAAAAACTGCAACCCAGGCATTTATGCAGAATTTAGATGAACTTAAACATGTTTTTGTAATTTGTGCTGAATTTGAAGTGAAAAAACATCAGTAAGCAGCTTTTATAAAGAAAACAATTTTAAACTGTGTTTAACTAAACAGCTTTTAAACATGTTTAAGCTTTGGTGTGCACGGGGCATTAGAACAAGTAGGGAATTAAGGAACAAAACAAAATTTGGACATTTTAGTCTCAGAGTATATTACAATCATTAGTTTTGCTTCCATTTGCTCAAGCAAATACAGAGAGCTATCTGGGAGTATCAGCATCCCTCGCCCCAGACTCCCTACAGCCTGTCATGGAATAATTCAAGTTCAAGTTCATCAAAGTATAGAATCAAGGATTCTGCCAAATGCAAATTTTTTTGCAGAAAAGTGTTAAATAGCAAGTGGTTTCATTTTATTAAATAAATATTTGGGAGGGTAGGTGCTCTATAAATACAGGTTCATCAGCGATCACTGAGCACACAAGTGGTTTTGCAAAATCTGACAGCCAAGGCAATGATGCACAACTATTTCCAAAAACAAACTTTTGGTTGCTAAACGATAACTTGGAAAAAAAGCATCTTTCTTTTACTTCTAATATTTGCGGTACCCTGAATGTGTAAAAATTATGTCAATTCAGTAGCCAAATAGCAACAACAAAACATCTTTAGATACTCTCAGAATAAAACCAAATGCCCAAAATGTGCCATAGAATCTTTCTAATACTCTGGAGGAGTGTTTTATCTACTCTAGCATTAATCATGTAATCAGCATCAGTGTTACAGATGTTAAATCATATCTATAACACAATTCTCGATTGTGATTGGTTCTTGACTTGCCTATTTGAACTTTTTGCAATTGGATACCTGTAATTGGATATCCACGTGACTTGCCCATCAATTACAAGAACTTGAATGATTTCCTTTGCAATGATCAGTTTTCAAAACTTAGGAAAAGCGGTACACACATTTTCAGTCACAAAAGAGTTCTCATAAGACAACTTTAATTCCGAAATTTGTTATAGATATGATTAATTAGTAGTTGGACCTCGTAATTTCAAATTGGCCTAACACTTTGCACTTCTCTGATTTTTAAAATTACTTGAATGATTACTTGCTGTAATCCACTTGGTCCAGTTACTATAATTTACTTATTCTAAATAATCAAAATTGGGTTTTAATAAAAAAAAATATCTTGCATAACTGATTGCAAAAAGTGTCTATAATAAGTGAACTACAGTCAAACCTCCGCTTGTGACCACCTCTCCTCAGAGACTAGTATTCCAAAATACCAAACGTTTCCAAGTCGAATCACTATATTTGGAACCTCTCATAAGTGACCGCGACTGCTTTTAGGGTCAAAGTTCAAAATTTTCCTTTGTCTATAACCTACTGCAAGTGACCACTTGAGAGGTAATAGAGTGAAAATTGAATAATGATTTGTTGTAACATCGTCATATTCCTAGCTAGTATAAGAAGCAAAAATTTGTCAATGGGAAGAACAAATTATTTTCTCGAAATTGACTTTGGTATGAAAAAAACATTGCATTAGCATTGACGCATGGGCAAGTCTCGGCAGCTACCATATTCTTATCAGGAAAAATTTTGACCCGTTGTGGTCCAAGCTCTTGTAAGCGACTACCTCCCATGAGCGACCACATGGGCTTGACATTGTGGGTGGTGGCTTATGGGAAGTTCGACTGTAGGACTATTAGAAAACATGTCAAAACCTTAAAGTGTTTATACTACATGTACATGTAGCTTAACAGCATTACTTTGACTCTCCGAGTAATGTTAATAACCTCTCTAGTCCAGTGCAGCTTGGGAAATATTGCAGTGGTATACTTCATCACTATGAATAGAAAAACAATAAAACAACACCTTCAGACAAACACCCTAACCTCATTCATGGCCAGTTTTATCAGGATAGGGCCAGGTCCCACGTGTCATCCTGCAAAGCTAGACAGGTAGACGACAATGCTACTGAATAAGTTATTAAAGGCTCAAATATTTTACCCACACTATGATGTTAGTGGAGAAAATATGGTAACATACTTTTGCAAGGAAAAGAAGAGCTATGTTACAAAGTTTTTTTTTCTGAAATAAAGACACAAGTGAAGGTATCAAAACATATTTCAGTGAATTAGTGAAAATAATACGCATTTATTATATGGCAAGAAAGGCTTTAAGTAAATCTGAGCATTCTGATTGGTTCTTTCTTGGTCAGGATTTCGCCATACAGACCATTTCTATGGAAATGGTCATAAGCTTAGCATTTTTTTTGTTTTTGAAAGCTGGCAAATTCAAAATTTGCAGCGAAAACTACGAAAACAAAACGTGTAAATACTCTCAATCTTCGCAGAGAAACATCCTAAAGGATTGATATTTTACAGAGCTTACCATAAGAATGAGGAAGACCAATTTTCACGAAGCGAATTTTATTATCCTGTAGATCTGGAAAAGTCTAATGTAGAGACTGCATTAGGCATCGACAAAAGTCAGGAGGCCATTGACGATTTTATAAAGAAGCAAAAATGTGCAAACACAAATAAGCAGATGGTTACTGATCTGAAAACTCTTCTCCACTAATTGTAAGGTAATGGTATGACAAATGAGAGAGTTAAAACCCTACCTGCGAAGGAGTTTGACCACTTTTTGTCCGCTGAAATATTTTTTATGAACAAATGCAGGAAACAGGGATAAGAGTACAAGCCGCAAAATTTTTCAATTTTCAGCCCAGAATTATCCAGAATGAAAAGAAGCGTCGAACTGTTATCGAGAGAGACGGAGGATTGACTCTAAGACTGCCTCTTCATTAGCTGTGTATATGTTTGAATTATTTCACAGCAACCAACTTCAACATTTCTTCATCCATACTTTGTGATGCGCAAGTTAAAATATTCCATGCAGGATCGAAAGAAACCATTTTCCGAATTTCAACAAACTGCAGTTATTGAGACTTTTGACAAATTCCGTTACAAATTGTTCTTGAAGCCTTGTTTATACTCAATATGATTTACGTTCAGTGAATTTGTTTTCAAACTCGTGGTAGCTTGTTCTTTTTGAGTTGCTCGTGTCATCAAAAATACACGGAGGAAGCCCTTTGAATTCATGTGACCGGAAGTGCATTTTAACTTAAAACAAACAAGCACTAGTGTCATATAATAAACTACTTACAAACCTAGCTAGCTAGAGCCATACTGGGGAATATTGACCCTTGGTCATTTTTGTACAGACCTCACTGCACTCGGTCCGTACTGCCACGACCTTGGGCCAATATTCCCCAATACGGCCCTCTCGCTCTGTTAGTAAGAAGTTAATCCAAGATTCATGAAAGCAGATACAGAGTTCAATTTTGTATATGCAAGTTATCATGAATGATTCTTAAGTCTTACAACTTCATACTTTTGTACATCTCAAATTTTACATTGTATAATGTAGTTAACATGTGCATTAGTTGTCAGTATTAACATATTGTTACACAGTTATTTTTACCTAGGCGTTACCTATGAACCCTTTGATAACATTACTTGCACACTGAAGGGTTATCCTGTATAAATATTTGTTATTATTATTTTTGTTATTGTTATTGTTATTATTATTATTATTAATATCAATGCTGTTAAATCAGCGCTCCAAGCTCCCTTTTTCAAAAAGTTGCCTTTTGGCGACCTTTAACTGTTAAATGGTTGCCAAAAATTTTTTCCACTCGCCATGGCGACCAAAATGGTCGCAGCTTGGAGCGCTGTAAATGCAATGTGCAGTTCCAGAAAATATCCATACTCCTGCACAGAAGGGATTGGAATTTCCTGGGGTTGGGGGTTCTGTGTTGGCCAAAACATTAATCTTAAAAAAATGTATGAAGCTTAATTGGGTTCCACTGTAAACTCAGTGTGCCAGGTGTCTGGAAGACTGCATGGGGGCTCATGGCTGGGTTGTGGGATTGCCAGACATGGGAACATTATACTGTCTAGGGCCTGGCTGGTCACAGTGGAGGACCCTGGATATCCCAGGAACCCATCTTCCACAGAGCACAATGCAGTTGTTTGTTATTAAACAAACTTTCAAAGTGCATCCATAAATCAAATATATGTACAGCTAAAAGCACAAACAATTTCTTTTATAACAAAGCTGCAACAACTTGTGCACGAAACAGGTTTCATTGTTACAAATTTCCCAATATCGAAGGATTCTATTGGCTGGTTTAAAACACACCGCAATGGGCCATATCCAACATATGATCGTGAAATAATTGTTAAACATACCCTGGTGACTCAAAAGAAGTTAGATAGGACCAGCAACTGTGTTTTATTATAAAAAGCCCTGGTTAACTCTCTATCCTAGATAATATCATTATTTTTGGCAACTTACCTGTACATTACTTGTCCTTGCTTGCTGTCTGACATTTCTGTTTGTGTGAAGCTTTCCAATCTTGAGCTTGACATTTCCTTCCACAGTAGTAAACACTTTTACATCCACCGCATCTCTTGAAGTCACCTGGCTGACTCTCAAGCTGGCCGCAACCTTGGCAGGGCTGGCATTCAAATCGGATGTTATCTTTCTTCTCTAACTCAGTAAACTCATGGATAATGCTCATCAGCAGCATTGGAACCAACCGGTGACAAACCATCTTACAAAGTAAGGAGAGTCTGAGACAATCGGAAAAGATCTCGTCTTCAATCAGCATGATGGTACCGGATATGAACTCTTCATTTAGGGCAATGATGTCATCAAAGAAGTTACCCTCCTGATCCTGGGAAAGATCTCCTTTCCACATTACGTCGCCATTAGGAAGGCACTTGTAGAAAGGGATAGGATTCTTATCACTGGACAAAATGCCAACCAAATACTGCCAAAACTTGTGACTATCTGTGCATGGGCAAGAATCACCACTGCACTTTGCAGGAAAATTGGTTTCGATTTCAACGTAATTATCAGACTCCTTTGATAATTCAGTCTGGCTGACTGGGATGCTTGATTTGTTTTCCTTACAGTTAATCACCTCCTGGGATTCAAAACATTCTTCAATGCAGCTCGGGGTTGTGGTGACCTCACTCTCTTTGCCATTAGTCATCTCTTGCTCTGATGTGCTTTCCTCTCCATTATTTTCATTGCTTATCTCCGTTTGCTTGAATGTCTCACTGCAAGCTTCAAAGAGACACTTCTTGTCTGTTGTCAACATCTTCTTTCTTTTTGCATTTGACAGGAGCCTCCATTTACACTTGAATTGCTGAGCCATGGAAGGAGCAACAGTTTTTCTCAAGAGATCCATGCTCACATCTTTCTCTGTGAGTTCTTCAGATGGTACTGTTTTTCTCTCATCTTTAAGCAGCTTCTTGAACTCTGTCAAAATCTTATTCATCTTTGAGCGAAACAATTCACACAGCTTCTTTACATCTCCTTGACCAAGTTTGCCGCTACAGTGCTTCACAAGGGCTTCTCCTAACACAGTGGTACAGGAATTCACCCATTCATGCACATCAAGTTTTTTGTTGACATTGAGTAATTCAATAAATCGTGGAACTGCTTCAGTCTCTGTTGCTGTCGTCATGGGGTTTGTGGGTTTGATTCTCCAATACAGGACAGTAAAGGAATGCTCTAGAAAGATGTGGAGAGCTTCTCTGAAGCAGTGGCTAGCAGATGTCTCAAAATCTTTGTTGATACCAAATTTGTGGACTGCATAGAGCAATTTTGCCACATTCACACGAACACCTTTATGTCCAAACTCGCCATTGGCCTCTTTGTCAAGACAGGTCAACACATTTAGACCTTGGCGCTTCTTTCCTGATATAGGACTCAAGCAAGTGTCGCACTGGCTCTTTGGCGTCAATCTTGCATCAATTGTGCTCTGACCAATGCACATCCCTCGGCCTGAAAGATTGCTAACAGTTGAATCCAAAATGACCTCAACCACAACATTGTCTTCATCGAGTACTTTTCCTGCAGTCTTATCTCTTTCAAACCCCTGCCAAGCTTCCACCATAACCACAGCTCTTCCAGGATCACCCATCCAAATGTACCATAAGGCTTGCACCTTGGCCATTCCACTAAATCTCTCGTAGTTCAGGGGGTTGGTAAACTTTTGAACTACAACTTTCTTCCATGATTCAATCTCTTCCTGGTTTCTTCTCCAATGGCTGGCTTGCTGCATGAGCCCGGACATGAAGCTTGCCTCTTCCATCGCAGCCAGATTCATCATGTTAAGGGTGGGTAGGCAAGGTGGAAGAGGGCAGTCATGATACAACAGCTCCGACCTTTCCAGCCACCATGCTTCCAGTTCACCTCTATGGCCACTGAACTTGGTTCGATCAGGCTTTCGGGGACCTTTTCCAAGTTTAGCATCAAAGAATTCCTCCACAGTTTGATAAGGGCAGTTCTTGGCAACTTGTTTAAAATACTCAAATGCGCTTGCTGTGTTAGGGTCAGGGAAGCCCAGGCCTCTCTCCATGGCCTTCTTCTGTAGCGGCAACACGAACATCGCTGAAACTTCTTCGACGGGAACAGAAATCATTCTGATTGTTCTTCCTCTTGAAAGTTCGATGTGCGTCTGCATAAAACGAAGGGCTTCGCCTTCCTTTAAGTTTGCGTTACAGAACCCGTCTCTTATCTCACCGCCTGAGTAAATCAAGATGTTCGCGTAGTCGAAAATGGGTTTGGAATTTTTCCGCTGTCTTCTAATCATGGCGTATATAGACACATTCCCTCTTCCGTCAACATTCGATACGCATGCCACACCATACTTATACTTGAATAAGGTTTCGGTGGTAAATTCTGAGGATGAATAATACCCGGACTCGTAGCCGTCTGGCAGGGAAGCCATCTTGCTTGCTGTCACTTTTCCTCGAGCGGATGCCTGACGTACCACGTGAATATCAATTCCCGCCAAACTTCACCAGAGGGGGTAGGTGGTGAGACCGATTTATCGCAAAGAGCGACCTAACACTTTGTCAACATGTTACAATTAAGCAAGTGAAGAATGATCATCGCAGTTAATTTTCCAATTTAAGCAATTGGAAAGAAGAAGCCTGAAAAAAATCAGGGCAACGCTTCCCGTTGAAGCCCTGATTTTTTTCAGGCTTCTTCTTTCCAATTGCTTAAATTGGAAAATTAACTGCGATGATCATTCTTCACTTGCATCTATAACCGCAGTTCAAATATGAATTATTTCATATACTTCACATCATGTTACAATTAAGTAAGAATTATTTATATAACCGACAGATAATTCCTTCATCCTTTCTGTTGAAAAATCCATTCCTTTCGTTTGCTCTCTTCCCCATCTCCTCTAGACGAAGTATCAACAGGCAGGGTGTCCGAGCCATCATGCTCTTTGCGCAAAAATATTCAAGGTTTTGGCGCGAAAGCCCTGGCGGCGACACGGAGGTGACGACCAGCGCGAAATTTTGAAGACGAGTGACGAGTAGTGACGAGTGAATGAGAACTTTCAAAATGGCTCCCGGTGTAAAATTCAGCTCGAAAACTTTGTACAAAACTAAGCATGGTTTAGCTTATGTGTCAAATGTGGACGGGAGAGGCATTTTCTCTGTTTGTGGTATATTCAAGAGGGGAGAAAAAGCTTCAACGTTGACTTATGACCTGGTCAATATTCTGTGCTACGTTGGAGGTGAAATTCGTGATGGCTACTTCGCGGAAAAGTTACGAGAACATGAGTTGGTTGCAATACTTGAACGAAATTTCAGTATGGCTGCGGGAAAAGCAATGTTTCAACCAGCTCCCATCGAAGAAGCAGCAAAGCTTTTGGTTGTTCCTTGCTACGAAAAGGCGAAAGCTAGAGGAGTTGTTGACCTTTTCGTTAACAGGGAAGTGAAACGCAGTTTTGAATTTTTCGAGCGCGTTTCCCAGTTATGCAACTACAATGACGTAGAAGAATTTATCATGGCTAAAGGAGGAAGTCAAGTGAAGAAACCGTTCATGCATTTCGACCTTAACCGCCCCGAATTAAATGCATGGTGGATGGAGTGGTCAGAATTAGAGCATCTACAGTGTTCCTTACCCCCTATCCCTATGAAATTTCCCGAATATGGAAAACTCCTCCTCGGTGGTGATAGCATGATTGATTTCATGAGTGCAGCCAGCAAACAAAGGAGCGAAATGTCGACGTGGAAGAAGAAAACCCTTGAAAAGCTAAGTATTCCGGTAAATTTTGACAGACTTTGTGGTATGTCTAGGCACCAGGCCATGTGGTACACCTGGAAAGGTGATCTGAAGATGGGCATCACTATGCTTGACTCAGCGAAAAAAATTCGCGATGATCAGTGTGCAGGAAGAATGCTTAGTTCAAGGATCCCAGTTGTTGACCTCTTCCTTAGCTTGACGCAGATCAAGTTGGCAAAGATGGGACAGAGCGAAGAACAAGCCAAAAAAGTTGATTGGCAGCTGTCAGAGGGCTGTGTGGATGAAACTTGTCATACATCAGCAGCAAAAGATGGAGATCATAAGGAGTGCTTCCTTGGAGCTTGCGCTTTACCAGGTGGTGATAAAAAAGGAAAAGGAAAAATTGGGACAGAAAACACAAGAAAATCTCTTACAGCAGCCCTTGCTGTGGTAAGGAATGTTAAAAGTAAAGAAGAGTTGAAAACATGCCTTGAGTATAATCTCAAAGGGAGTCTGGAGGTCTTTTTGAAGCACTCATTTGTGAGTTTGTACTGGAAGAACAAACCAACTCTTCCCATGACAGAGGTCCTTATAGAAGAAGCAGTGATAAAGTTTGTTGATGCAATTGACTGTGACAATTTTGATCCCTTTGATTGGGCAGAATCTTGTGCCACCATCTTGGAAGAGACAATGGCCAAGCATTGTCACACAAAGCTTTCAGGAAAGGACATCAGTGAGGTCGGACAGCTTTTTAAGGTAGCTTTCATGACTCAGGTTGTCCAAAAAATCCAGAAAATTGAAGAACTGCCACAGTACTCAACCCTCTATGACAATAAAGCCTCTCTGCATCAGCTAAGTTCTGTCATGGTGGCAAGGGCCACTGCCCCTTCTGTTGCTAGCCATTTTCTCTTTAAATGGAAAACCATGACACCTACCGAGAAGAAGAAGAAAGCACCTACTGTAAGTTTCAATGATCTCCTTGCTGCAACAAAGAAAGTTTATTACAGTTATTCAAGGAAGGGAGTTGCCCAGTGTATTAATGAAGACCCCAGCACCTCACAAGCATGTCCCAAGAAAGAGTGTACATGTGAGGACTTGGCCAAATTTCAAGACCATGTTATTGATTTATTGTCAAGTGGACACAATCCTGTTTCATTTCTGAGCTGTTCTCCGAAAGGAACTGTCACTTTAAGTGAAGGTCTGATCATGGACACTTCAGGACAGCTGATCAATGACATAATCTCAAGCTGTGATATGTATATGTACGAGAAGATCATGGATCCTGATAACTTAAAGGAGCTTGCCAATTGCCCAAGACTTGCGTGTTTATGCCAGTTTGCCTGCTGTGAGATGTACACCATGCTGAAGATTAAACTAGTGAAGTACTTTAAGGGAATTTCATGGACAGAGAGTGCCGAGTTTGAGACGCATTGCTGTGCATTTTGTAAACAGATGGTCACAGAAGGCATCACTTTGAAAAAGTGCAGTGCATGCAAAGCTGTTGTCTACTGTACCCCCCATTGCCAGAAGAAGGACTGGAAAGCTGGTCACAAACAAAAGTGCCACATCCTAACAAGGCCTTGAGGTAATCAATTCAATTCATAAATTATTTTATTAACACTGATACAGCTGTAGGTATGGAATTAAATGTCAATATCATACTAGTGCCATGCATACTTGGTGATTAATAAGGGTTAGGGATTGGTCTTTTCACCTAAAAATAAAAATGCATATGTCTCTACCTTTGCATGTAACCCGGGGCTCTCAAAGAGTTCCCTCCAGGACAAAGATTTTCCTGCGGCAAAGAATCTTAAGCTAAGACTTACCTAGGGCAAGCAAAATTTGAGAGTTACTTGTCCAAAGGGTATGCTGGGATTCAATTTTTTTTTTTTACAGGTCCTGCATGTGAAAAAGGGAATAAACTAATAAAAGTCATATTCCCTCAAAAACTCTCATTCGCAGCATTTTTTGCTGATCTATTTCCAGATTGTTACTGGCTTTTTATTTCTGTGATTCATAGTTGTCTTTCCTTTGGAAGGCTCTTTTTGCATGGGCTTATATTTGGAGGGGTTTATCTACCCAGGGAAATTTGCATTTCAAAATCAATTAAGCTATCCTTATAGTTGGAAGTAAATAATTTACTGTTTTTGATTTGTTTTACTTTGTATTTTCCAAGTACAAGCTCCAGGGGGGCTTATATTTGGAGGGCCAATTAAATGGAGGGGTTTTTTTGCATTTACCATTTTGCGGATCTTAGATATCGAGGGGCTTTTTTTTCGGAATTTTACAGTACGGCACTTCTGTTAAGCTTAAGCAGTGAACAGCTACTTAAATTAATCACTGTACTGTCAAATGTAAATATAAATATTCATGATAAAAACAGGGTTTGTTAGAGTTTCAAACTTGGCTAAATTTATCCAAGGAACAACTCCTTGAGTTACTAGAGTTGTGTGACCCTTGCTTTCTGTTGAAACAGAATGCCATCAATCCTTGGTTAAAAACCTTAAAGAGATCTTTGACAATCTAGCAAAGTTCTTTATATAAAATCATAAATGTCTTGCAAACATCCTTGCAAAGATCTTCAAGGATCTCTGATAGCTCAGTCAAGATCTTTGAAGTTCCTGGTAAGAATTAATTTCAAAGATCCTTAAACATCAGGGATCAAGATCTTTGAGGAACTTGAGAGTCTCAATTACAGTAGAAATCTTGAAGATCATCAAGAATCCCTGGAGATCCTTGAATGATTTTCCATGAAAAAATTGTTACCTTTTAAGTGAATTGTATCAGCTATAAGCAAGTTCACATGTAACATCAACCACTACCCAAGTGTGTTTGATGGGCCTTAAGGGCCTTTACTGACAGCCCTGCAGATTAAGTTGCTCAGATGTCAGGGTGACATTTTAGTGTTTTACATAAGAGGTAAAAACTACGAAAAGGCAGACAAATATGTGTAAAACAGGTGGTCTGTAAAAAAGTGTCATATGGTATGTATAAATAATCTCTGCCAAAGGGCTGCCAGGGAAAATCTTTGACAGCCAGCTGAGCTAGCTCTAGAGGAAACCAATTATTATGATGGTTTATCTCTTTTATCCTTTACTTTCTTTTCTTTCTCTCTTGAACACTTTATTTTTTCAATCGCAATTGTTAATTATTCCATTAGACTAGTGTTATTTATAATCCTCTCTGATATGTTATTGTGCATATTTATATGAACCATTTTCTATTTTTTTCTCACACCAGTAAAATTGATGTTTGTGAGAGTTTAACTTAAAATTGAATTGAATTGAATGGTAAATTAAACTTATAGGTGATGCTGTTCCAGCACCAATCATTTTAATTTTCACTTTCTATGACATGCTATCCATACATTATTTTTATTATTTTAACCTTTTCGGTGCACTGTACTTGTGCACAAATTTATTCCTTGTTTTCCAGGCACTGTCACTGTCAAAGCCTAACTTGCAGCCAATTTAAAGGTGGCTTTTGATGTTTGATTCCATTGATCAAGGCCATAGAAAGTCTAAGAACAAACTATCGATTTGTTTGTGTGACTGTGGAAAGATGCATTTGTGTCAAAACATTTCTGAAGAATAATTTTTGGCAGTTTATTCAGAACTGGAATTGTTTAAAATAGTGAGTTGTCATGATTTGTTGTCATACACAGCACAATTATTATTGTTATACAGCTTAAAGCCTGCATAATTTGAGAAGAGTATGCTTTGGAATGTTTATACTCACTTCTTTAGTGATGAGATTTATGCTTTTTAACACAATGCAATATATATATTTATGTAAAATTTGAAGTAGAGATAACTGATGGATATGATTAGTCACATTATCACTATCCAAAAATACAAAAGCAGCTTGATAGAGCCTGGAACCTTCAAGGGTTTTGTAAGTTTCTCGTGGCACTTATTTAAAACTGTAAGAGCGCCCATCTGGGTGTCGTTGCCACTACGAGCTCTTTTATTTGTTTAACGTTACACTCATATGAGATCATTTACTGTACAAGATACATGTGTTTAGATCAAGACAAATACTTTGCTGCACTTAAAAAGAAACTTTTTGTGACTTGGTTCAATCATAGTTAACTATGGTTCAATACAACACAATAACCAGAGCACTACTATTAGACATTTATTCCACCAGTGCACGTTGGATATGAGATGGAATATAGCCAATGACGTGCGTGGTGCGGATTTGGCTATTTAAGCAATAGACCACAAGTTTCTATGGTTTATAGGCTGATAAACCACGCGGCATGTTGGCAGAACACGAGAAGAATTTGTAAGTCACGAGCCGTACGCGAGTGATTTACGAATTCTTGGAGTGTTCTTCCAACATCCCCAAGTTGTTTATCAGCCTATAAACCATAGAAACTTGTGGTCTACTGCTTTTATAAAATAATTCAGAAGACGCGCGGTTTTTTCATGAGTTTACTGGCAATATAAACAAAAGCTGATTGACCAATCAGAGTGCGGACATTGATTTGGTTATTATATAATGGCTCATAACCCATGGTGGCTAAGCCAATGAAATCTCTCGGATTCCATTATCCAGTAAGCCAGCAGTTATTATAATTTTAAGTATAATGTGGTTCTGCTTTATGCCATACTCAATGCAGCAAAGATGGTGCAAGTCCATTAAACTTTGTGTGAGTTGTATCACAGTAGCACGTGAGTCTTTTGGCTAGCAAAAGAATTCTTTTCTGTACATACTGGTGTCTTGAATTTGGACATTTCTTCAATTCTTAGTAAAAACATATTTACAATAAGGAATTTAAGTAAATCCTTCCGTTACTAAACCTGGATTTCCAAGATATTTCATGTTTGTACAGATCTGCATTTTCCTCGGGCAAAAGAATACTGAGATCCAAATTGTGTATCTTATCTAGGCTGGCAATTTTCTCAGTTTTAATGGGGGCAGGTGAAATAAGCATTTTCCCTAATTATTGTCATTATACCTCTTAGTGGCAAAGCCGCGCTGTGTTTGGTCAATTTAGCGGACGGTATTCTTCTTGTTTATGGCTCGTTAAGATTTGAGCTGTTTCTGAACCCGTCAAACTCACCTAGAGCTATTGTAAACATCATAGTAACTTGGTCTGTAAGTTACAGATCCTCGTATCTCCCGGCTTTGGTTTCAGTATAACCCGCGCGCTTTGTGCTTGGACCATAAATTGAAGCGGTAAATATATCGAGTCCGAGAGGATGAGGCTAGTAAGAGGTTTGCATAATTGTGGTAGCGTTGAAATGTAGATTGGTGAACAACTGACAGGCAAACCTTACTACCGTCTTTACCAACGGTTCATTTCTCTTTTTATTTACGGTTTCTTGAATAATCCGACAGGGAGTCAAGAACCGCAACGTACTTACTATGTTCCAACGAAAAGAATTAGAAGAACAATCTAGTCAAGCAAACTTTCATTATGAACATAAAATGATGAAAAATTCGAAAACTGTCTCTAGCAGATTTACCTTCAGTTCTTCTTGTCATTTCTATATTGATCAATATTCAGGATTTCAAGACAGAAGTTCTTTCATATGTTCATCATCCTGAACAACCGAACTTTATACACCGGTACTTTAAATTAATGACATCGTTTCCTTTAGTCTAAAAATATTTGCCTCCTCGTTTTTGAGCTCTCTTATTTCAGTTATAATTCCTTTGTTATTTATTCCCTTTTTGCCGAAGTTCTGCTTCCGATTGTCAATTTTTAATGAGGACAGATTTAATTGAAGAGGTTGTCCTGCACTTAGTGCAATAACGAAATTGTTCTGAATGGAATGAACTGATATGTTTGACCCTTCTCCCTTTCAGTCGTCTGTCGGTAGAAGAGTCATGTAGTTTTTGTAGACTACGAGTAGTCCCTCTTTCGCTTGGCCCGTCGCGCGAGACCGTAAATTAACCGCGACGAAAACATGGCCGCGTAATTTCAATCCAAGAGATGTTCTCTCGGTGTCTTTAAGGTCTTTGAAGTGCGTTCCCGGCAGTTCTGTCACTGCTAGCACCAAAGAACCTGCTGGCAGAAATTTACGTCATTTCAAAACCCAAAAGTATAAGAACCTCTTTAGTGAAGCAAGATCAAGCACGTTCTTCTAATATATGGGTTACAGCTAAATCATGATAAACATTTTATCATATTCAAGAATTTACTTCAGATTGCAAATTTATATTACAAGAAAATACCTAATACAGTTATGAATAAATATTGTATACTTGTATTTAAGGCCGGATCAACCCATCGAAATCCCAAGTTTATGTCAGTATTTTCTGGTTATCAACAACTACATCTCCTTTATAGAAATTATGAACCAAATTAAAAAACCTACTTAGCCCAAGCTGCCAATAACTAAACCAAAATACGGAAATCTATTTAGGCCAAGTTTCAATAAATACAACAACTGATAAAGCAAGGCTGATACTAAAAAATGCGGGTTCCTACTGGCGGGTTTTTACTGTACTCCAAATCGAATACACATCCTCAGGAATAATACTACTACTTCTGTGAAATGTAAATCTCCCTGACCAATGGAAAAATGCAGCTGTGTTTGCCTTTAATACTTACAGTAAATTAAATGGCCAAACAATCTAATCATAGAGAGGAAGCAGACACTCACGGTAGAAATGAAGTCGTTGTCTTTTTTTATGGCTCAATTCATTGTAGGCCGCGCACTTTGTTCTCACTTATGAAATGTGTTCATTATCATTAGCTAGAACTGATTTTATCTAAAGCTCCCTAAGCGTGAGCGTTTGCAGGTATGCGACTGTTTTCAGTCAGATTGTCCTAGATTAATGCTACCAGGACGTTCATCTGTTTATCATTGGCAGACTCTGATCACAGTTTTGAACGATTACTTTCTTCATCAGTGCAATGTTCCGATTGTTTTTGTTTGACCTGCCAAGTCAACTGAAACTCTAAGAGGCTCTTGAAATCGAGTGATAAAACCGCGTATTTTCTCTCGGTCATTTAATTATCGATATCTCTTGTATTTATCTTAAAAGTTGCTCTACATTCCGTGACCTTGTGTGACAAGACAATTAACGAGAGGGCTTAGTTTCTTCTGGATTTCGTGCTAAGAGTCGAAAAGGCACTTTTAAAAGTTCAACAGAAACTGAGAGACTAAATCCGGCCTTCTTCAAACTTTTGGCAATCACGGACAAGCACAGTGGGTGAGTCTTAAGGGAGGTCGTACTTAGAGCATAGGAAGAGGGCGGTATAATGACATTTTCTCTCTTTAAAGCTTGGAATACTAAGTTTACCTTAGCCTCAGGCAATGCATTTTATAGTTTGAGAACGCGGACGTAGCCCATCATCACTGAGTGCCAATAATTAATCATTTCGGTTTGTTTGACCCCTTAAACTATAATTACACAGTATGTTTTAATAACTGTATGGTTTGTTATGAATAACTTTAATTTACAAGAGGACTATTAGCAAAGCAAACAACCAACCTTTCAGCGACCAAACAAATTAGACTCGTAGCCTTGTTCCTGCGGAAATCGGTAGTGGCTTGGAAGAAGTTCAAGAGGAGAGAAGGATCGGATGAGCGCTGTTAATAAGCTGGCTGATGGGTTTTATGTTTGAGCACGGGAAACACCCGGCTAATACTCGCAGCATTCAAATTCTTATCTCTGCACCTTGCCAGTTCAAAACCCATGGATCTGTATGAGATTTAAAACAGATTT
Organism: Platygyra sinensis; assembly: GCA_019787425.1. Classification (NCBI taxonomy): domain Eukaryota; kingdom Metazoa; phylum Cnidaria; class Anthozoa; order Scleractinia; family Merulinidae; genus Platygyra; species Platygyra sinensis. Next base: position 24,540 of record JAHPZR010015900.1, on the reverse strand, counting down.
TTCATGTTCTGTGGAGATTCTCGTGAATCAGTGTGAGGTTTTTCCCCAGCTGATGAATTACACGCCGGCATGGTGTCTAGTCTTGGGTCGCACTCAGTACATTTATCCGCGAGTCTTACTGTGCGATCATAATCCTTGTTACGCGTACTTCCGTAGAAAGAAGTGGTTCTGTCTCGCAATCGTGACCAGTTTATTGGATTATGTACATTTTTCAGCTCGCATAACTGGCGGTCTTCGTGTGCGCATTTTCAGATTCCAAAAAAAAAAGAAAACTTATTTAATACAGGTCTCAATTTCAACTCATAGAAAATAAAGTGTACTATATTTTTCGCTATACATCTTCTACTAGGCCATGATTCATCCCTTAAAATAATTTTTTTGAGCAGTGTCGTGTTTTGGATTTTTATCCGCCCGGGACTAAACTGCTATTGCGTGCTGTCGCTGAAGTAAAAATACGCATTTCGTGCAGTCATTTACACACTTCGAACAATGCGATCTTTGCGGTTGAAGGAAGGATTTTTTCCCTTAGAGAAAGTTAATTCGGTCTGGCGTGTACGTGCCTGTGAATAAATAAAAAAAAGAATTAAAATATAGAAATACTGAAAATACCTATACAAATAAATTCTAAAAAGAAAAAAAAATACTCGCAAAAATCAAGAGTAGTTTTATTTTTCAAAGATTTGCTGACAGTGCAGCACCTATACCAGCTACCTGTAGTAATTGAGCATTTTAGTTTATGTGAAGGCAAGGTTGGAGCGACGAAGGCCGGCCAGAATATACCGGTCATATATTATCACAAAAACAGCTGATCCTTTCTTAGTGCAACGCCACTTTGCCATCCACTTCTTCAACTGAACCGGCTGAACAGAAGTTTCCGTCTCACTAAGTTTTGCTGCTGTCATTCAGTCTCCGTTACACTAACTAGAGAACTGAAGATGATTAATGAGGACCGGAAAACACTTCAAAATGGCGAGTTTTACCTACTGCCAACTTTGTTTTTCGAAGTGAAGATGTTTAAATTGAAAAACACTCGATCCACTTGGTGTGTAATAAACTTGAGGTCAGCAAGCCTCATCTTGTCAACCTCCATCCCCAACTGTTTACTGCAGTGTTGGACAGTTCAGTTAGATGCTGAGCTCTCGGGTACTTTCCCTATGCAATCGGAAGTTCTCAGTCGGATTGAGAGGCCATTACTATTCCCTTGATCGCTAGGGTATTAGCTTATAGCCGGCTTATTCACTTAAATTTGGCTTCTACAGTGATTTGAGCACGTGAGACACAATAACATGGCATGTCGCGCTGCGCTATGAAACGTTTCTTTCTTGATTCATGCCCGTTAGTTCGATCCACACCAGTTCCTTTACCCGCCCCGTGTGAGCATTTCTCCGGAAACACCCTGCAAAGGTACACGAGAAACTGAACCTACCTGCGTGAGATATCCCGAGTCACTGCTGAGTACAAGGACAAGTGAATGAGGTCTGACTGATCAGTTTTAATCAAATCTTTATCCAGCCGTTTTTTCTCGGCAAGAATTCAAGTTTCAAAAAGGACCAACTCGGAGTTTTGCGCGGGTAGAAGCCGAAAAGCTTATTACATATGGAGTAACTTATGAGCTTGGAAATGTTAGTAAGCTTCCAGATCTTTTTAAGCGCTTTTTAAGGTTTGAATTAGTACAAGGAAAGATACGCTGAAGAGTAAAATCCAGTTTAAAGAAAAAAGAGACAGACAGTAATCGTGACCAGTGAGTTATTGAAACAGGTAAATCACGTGATCATGCATAGCTGTCATGGCTCGATGACCGAGTGCCCGTAAATCAAATGCTCCAGATTCTTCTCTTAGTTCTCTCAAATTGAAGACTGAGAAATTTTGACAGAAGTGTTGCGATATTCATTATCGATGGCCAGAATCCTTGTTAGTGTGATTGTAAAAGGCTAAAAAGATATTCCAGGTGGTGCCATGGTGATGTGCTTTTGATCAGTTGCATTGCTTTAAAATTTAAAGGTAGGAATGTTAAGGCGCCTTAGAACTGTTGCGTTACTTTTCCAAAGTTTACAAAACAAGTATTTTAATCGTGCACTAAGCCAATGACGGAGTATGCTGTAACATTAACTCCACTGGAAGCAGTTTAAACGAAATGACAGCAAAACCATCTTGACACTCAAAGACAATATTGACTTTGATCTCGAAAACTGAGTAAGTTTGGCAGCGCATGTCAGGGGCACTCAGAATGCTCCAGAATGGAGCATTCTTCACTTTTTTAGTAAACATTTTAGTTTATGACGACACAAATATTTAACAAGTCTTCTGTTTCAAGCTTCGTAGTCAAGTTTTCAATTGTGTCCGGAAAAAAAAGAAAAGAGTCTTAAAAGAAAGGCACTTCATCGGTTCCTCGTTTATTTTCCCACGGTATATTCGATCCATATTTACTTTCCTTCAATGGCAAGAAAAATGCCAGCTATTGAGTCTAAATTGGGCCTAAGTGATTGCCCTGTGTTGTGATCTGTTTGCTGCTGTTTTAAGAAAGCGATAAAGTAAAACAGGCAACATATCAAACAAACAGCCTAATCTATTTCTAGACTGAAATCTTCTTAAAGCTTAAGGAATGATTTAGAAAAAAAATCTATTATAATACACGGCTGAGATCATACACAATCGCCTGAAATAGGACACAAGGCAGATCCGAAATACCCCGGATGAACTCAAGAAAAAAAAATTCCGAAGTAGCTTCCCGTTTTCGCACTTCAAAAAAATATAAATATTTACTGAAAGGTCGAGTAAAGCTAATGAATGTGGCTAGCTGTGGGAACATTGAGGCGTTACTTTCCCACGCTGGGTTCGCGTCTTCAAAGGTGTGATGACTTTAGCGTTGTAAGTTTATTCTGTAGATGAAAAAAAAAAAATTCCCAGAGTCAAACAAGTCAACCTCTAAGCCTGTGAATGCAAAAGGTCAGTTTATACTAGGCTAATGCGGCAATCCATAGTCTAAAATTATGTTGTTTATATTCCGGGAGTTACTTGGGGATTTCGTTTTGTAGTGAAGTGCAAAGGAAAGCTATTCAGTTTTGGCACTTTTTTTGAAGCTTTTACTGGAACTACAATACGTTTACTAATGGCACTTGACACGGCATCAGTGGAAGCTTGCTGTCAGGTTGCTTTGGAGACCAAAGTATTCCAGCTTGTAATGCTTTTGGTCGAAATTTTTAGGAAACGGTCCAAGAAGATAAAAGAACAGAATGTGCTTTGATGATGCTTGTCATTCAAGCACAATTTTAACGTACGTGATTTTGTCAAGTATGCTAAGTGAATGCTTTTGGTTAAAATCCAGAAAAATTGCGATCATGTAGTCATCCTCTATTTATAGATTTCTCAAGTCAGGAAAGAAGCAGCCAACAGGATGTGCATTTGATGATGTTCTAGTTCTGAGTCGTGTTTCAATGTTTGTTGTAGCAATTAAAACAAGACGCGAAGGGACTTCGTTAAAATGTTTTATTTGCGTGCAGCCGTTAGTATCACCAAGGGCACTTTCTTCTCTTATTCTGTCCCAACCTGCCCCGAGCCATGGAAGAAGTATGCGCAAATTTCCTCGCTTTATGAGATTTAATAAAAACATACCACAGTTCCCAAGACTGTCCAAAACCGGCTTTTGAAGTTGACTTTTTTATACTTTATTTCCCGGCTCATGTCGTTATTTTTAGACCAACTATTTGAGACGAATATAATATGTGAAACTAAGGGGATTGGGGCTCAAGTGACTGACTGATCGAGAAAGCTGGAAGTTCGTCAAGGAAGGATTACTAAACTGAGCTCTGTGATTCCTGAGACAGCTTAAATCGTGATCGCTTGGAATTCGCGACAGATTCCATCTGGTCTTACATTCTTCGTAGCGGTGAGCTGTCTGTGCACTTCGCTAAGAGTGAAATTATAAACTTGTAGAATCTCCCCTGGATTATTTAGAGTGAAATAGACCTCTTTGTTTAGTTAACATCAAAACGTATCTACTGATTTTTTTTCCCTCAGTTCTTTAGACGTTATTAAATTACGCAATCCAATCTCCGTTATGGCACCTGACAATTTTTCAAACAATTTTGAAAAAAAATTTGAATAAAAGGAAAAAAATTCGGTGACAGCAATTCAAAAGTATCTGAAAAATGCAGGCTATCCACGTACTGACCTCCGTTTTGAGGGTTTGAAAAGGAAATCAGGGTTATTTAGGAGTTAAAATCAAGTCACCCCATATCTCATCTGTCCTTATTAAAACGCGTCGGGGCAGGAATCGTTAGTAAAGTGAGAATAGCATTTTCATTTGCTTCATCGCCAAGGCCACTGTTAGCCAGGTGTTAAACGGAAAAACTCGATCATCGGAAGGAAACTTTTACTTATCCAAATTGTCAAACAGGCAGCATTTCGCCACCACAGCTCTTGACCTCTGAACCTTTTTGTCTGCTGCTAACACTTTTGATAATTGCAAGTGGCTTTCCGTGCGCTGTCAAAAAGGGACAATTGTTGCCCCATGATACTGATACTAACATCTCGTTTGGTGACATGGCAACCCAGCCGTGAACTTACGCAGGAGCTGACGCAAAACGCGAAAAACTTGAAGCATCATTTCCATGAAATTGCGAAACATCCCCCACTGGATTTTTTTGACAATTCCTTCTTGAATTTATTGTCTAGAAATATCAGCATTTCTTCCCGGCGCAGTTGAGATCATAAATCGCACGGTTTGTATGTTAAGAGTATTTGGCTTGTGTCAGGGAAAGGATTTGGCAGTAAAGGGATGAAAGGATGCTATTTTCGGTTGTGTATTTTTAGTTCAGACCTTTACAAGTGCAATGGGCTAACTATTAATTACGTGCTCTGGCCGGTTTAATCGTAGATTATGTCTAAAAGGTGCATTGAAAAAGGAGATGGAAGAGCCTGCCAAGGTACTCAAATTGTCAGGTTTTCTCGTGAAGTTTTCAGATCAATTTTTAAATGGCTCTAGAAAACTCACGCGCTGAATAACACAAACGGAGCGATAAGAATCTGACAATCCGTCCATAAGTCAATCAGCGAGCCGTGAGTGCTGACTGCGAGTTATGCTAATCTTACTATTCATTATCGCGGTAGATAAGCTCTCGGCCAGTCACGCCTACTGACAGTGTCAGAAAACCGCCGAATCATGCCTCTCAGATTCTTCACTCGCGCGCCCTATTGTGTCCTGCGTCAGATAGTCTCATGGTTTCTGATTATTTTCAGTTCCTATCAAAAGCCGATTTCGTGATGAGTCTATTAAATTCCCGGTTGCTCAGTAATCTTCTGTCTGCCTCATTCACGGCTATTTTGTTTTTTAGTGTGGTGTGACACATACAAAGCTCGAATTCGTCACCTTTGTTCGCATCAAGCGACAATAATAGTTTAAGTTCTTGTTTTTTCAGGGTTTTCCCTGTAAATTCATCCTGTGGTGGTAAAATCGAGACTGTAATTAATCAAGCATTCGCTAAAGGAATCAGTTTGTGGCATTAAAGACCGATGTACCCCACATGTTACGGGTATTCACTTTTGTCCTTGTCAGAATTCCAGATGGTTCCCTATTGTCCCATTTCGGGACAAACCTAACCAAACAAAAAACACCAGCGTTCTCTTAACCCAATTTGCGGTGTGAACTGTCGAGATTCGTAGTCTCGGGTGAAAGCACTGAGCGTGAAATAGCACGCATGGTTTTGCGCTTTGTAAAGGTCTCCGTTACAAACAATTAGTACTTCCCTTGTGGCGGATCGCCCCCGTGCGAATACTTTTTTGGTTGCGCGTATCATAGGCTGAACAATCACTACTTGTTGAAATGGTGTTGACAGCAGAAATAATGCAATTGGTTGAAAACGCAAATGGGCAATGAAACGGTAGCACTGTTCAGCTAATGGAGTAGTTGACTGTGTGTGGCCTTGAGATAGGGGCGCTCCCTGCGATTGGTTAAATCGATGCGGTAAAAAAATTGCATAACCGACAAGGTACATAACTGGTGTAATTCGATCAAGAGGTGACAAACGAATTTACATCTTATTATAGTGTCTAGTGCGCGTGACTCGTGCAAAGAACAGATATCAATCAAAGTGCATGCAAGGGACGCTTTTATCAAATCATTTACGTCCAAGTTCAAAGCGGGCATAGTTTTGAGTCGTGATGTCCATGTATCCTTATCCCGCAAACTCGCCTGCCGCAAACAACAACATGATCGCTCCTATGTACGGAAATCAAGGCTACGAATTTTATCGACCCGGCGCGTCTCCTTACTCTTCAGTTCATTTTCCCGTTTATCCCGCACACGGACAGTATCAAGCGAGGCAAGATCGTCTTTATCCTCCTATTCCACGCACTCAACATGTGCCGCATCAGAGACACGAGATGGTCAAGCCGCCGTATTCGTACATCGCGCTCATTGCTATGGCTATTCAAAGCGCGCCTGAGAAGAAAATAACACTTAGCGGAATATATCAATTTATCATGGACAGATTTCCGTACTATAGAGAGAATAAACAAGGCTGGCAGAACTCTATTCGACATAATCTCTCCCTCAACGAGTGCTTCGTTAAAGTGCCGAGAGATGATAAGAAGCCTGGCAAAGGAAGCTTCTGGAGTCTGGATCCCGAAAGTTTGAACATGTTCGAGAATGGAAGCTACCTACGAAGACGAAAGCGCTTTAGGAAGAAGGACAAGGCAACGTCAGAAAGCAGCAACAGCGCCGAGAATCAAGACAAAAAGGAGCATAGCACTTCCGCCGACACAAAGACAACAAGCCCTGAAAACTCAACAACAACTTCCGCTCCACAAGAAAAGGCTAAAGAGCGAGAAACGCTGTCAGCAAGCACACAGACCGCTCGGGCAGAATCACTAGAGTCAGCCTCAAAATCAGAGGGTAAAGTAACGCCTGCTTCCTCAAAGGCCAGCCCACCATCCTGCAAGCGAGAGTGCATGGTAAGCTCCGAGGAGGGTGAGCTTACATCAAGTAGTTCCTCTAATGATATCAGCGGTGAACATCCACACGCTCCGACGCCGCCGTCTTTCCCCACAGTTCCACCTTGCACAATTTACGAGAACGCGTACGCGTTGAACTACCCCTCCTATCCACAAAACGGGCAACAAGGCAGTGGCAGCTATTCCAGCACACCGTACGCTGTGTGTCACTCTCCTTCCTACGCCAGCACAAACACGCCCAATGGCAGGGCTTACGTTCACCGTTATGACAATCCGATGAGTCCCGAGCACCCTCCCGTTGTCCATGGCCGATACTCACCTCATTTGAGCCACTACAATCAGCAAGCTTCACAGAGCCAGCACGTAGAAGAGGTGCAAGTACACCGCCAGCAATACGCAGCGGACTACGAACCAGGGGCTAGAGCGGGACAGTGGTACTCCTCTTCGAGCTACCCGGGCAGCGAGCCGCCAGTTTCCAGCGCTCACAACTGCTTCCCAAATGTACGCGAAATGTTTGAATCGCAGCGACTGATCGCTCCAGCTGGTGGACAAGCTGTACCGGCAGCCATGCAAGCCACTCAAGGTCAGTTTGGAAGTACTAGTGCTGCTTATCACTCGGCAAACGCTGCGTCAGTGCCTCAGTACTCTCTTTGATCTTTGATTGTGTACTGAACTAAGAGTATTTTAAGACAAGACACTGAACAAGCGTAGCACCTTTCTGGGCAGATATCTTTGTAGCTTCTTAGTTTTTTTGTACGTTTTGATAAGTAGGAACTGAATACCCAAGACAGATGTAAAAAAAGACTATTTGTGACCATTCTTGTAGGCGAGGTGTTATTTAGAACGGTTACGACAAGAATATACTATTAAGATTTTGCGCGAGTTTAAGTTTGCACCAAGCGTTGGCTTTTTTTTCCTCGAGTTTCGTTTTTAGCGCCAAGTGTTTGACAGTTGATTTGTGTACCGGTGAAGTTTGTTTTTAGTTAGGCTTAAGGGCAACAAGCGATGTTTTCTTTCTACTCGCCCCTCACAAGTGTTCCACTGTGTCGCCCACAGCGCTCACAGTACGAGAGAGTAATCAATCGAGTCTAGCTAAATACTTCGTCATCAAGTCCGCTTTTCCAAACCGCAAGCTGCTAGTCGTGAAGACCAGCACGCAAGTACTATTATGGATGTTTTATGCGTGTTTTAAAATTTTGAGCCAAAAAAGTGTTGCAAATCGATAGAGCGGTATTCAGTGCGAGGGCGTGTGAACTGCGTGCAGAGGGAAGCTTTGTTTTGTAATCAAACTTTTTACCATCAATTAGGTCAGTGATTATAGTGATAGCCAGCTTTGAGCGGCCTTGTAAATTAGCTCGTAGAACTAAATGTACATACCCTAAGAGATTTCGTTATATTTAATGATGTAGAGCTATTTTTTTACAATCTGATTTATTCTTGATATAAAATCCCAAGAAAAAGCAAAAGCGATTAGTTTTTCTAAGACAAAATAGACTTTGTGTACATGATTGTACTCGTGCTCTTGCTCACACTTTTTTCACACCACTTAGTAGTCAAGCTGTACAGACATGATTTGCATACAATTTTACAAAATAAAATTGAATAGATTTGACAACTTGCATACATTCTTGTGCTCTTCGTGTGGAGTTTGTTAGGTTTTGTCCCGAAGTGCATGATTTCGTTGGATTAGCTAATCAATCACGCACTTTTTTCGGTCACATTTACCTCTGCGCCCTGATCACAAGAGATAAGTTCAACTTTTAACGCTGAAAGCAATGAAACCCACAGTAAGCTCGTTCAAAAAGCAAAGCCAACGCAAAGAATTTCATGCGAAGAACGAAGCAGGATCTCGAGATAAAACGTGAGAAATTCCACAAGTCCCCAACAACGGAATTAAAAGCTTAAAGATAGCTAGATCTCTTTATTGGTTTCACCCCTTCTGTAATCCTATAACTGATGTGCCTCCATTGCAACTAAGCAACAGGAAAGGGCAAATTTTTAATTTTTTCGACTCCATAACATTCACGCAAGACGGAAGGCATGGGAGAAATTGTTTGTAGCTTAATTGCCTTCGCTCGGTGTGGTCGTGACATCGTTACGCGTGCCTTAGACCACTTGCTGAAACCTTGATAAGGAGACCAAACTTTTCATCAACATTAAATTCTTGCGGCAAAACTACTCTTTTTATTATCAAACAATGGTAGATATCAAACGCGACAGCTGGTTGTTGCGTTTTCTGCTCTCTCCCACCACAATAATAGTTTGTCCACAGCAGGGTGGGCACACTTACGCAAACTTTAACTTGAATGATATTATCTTTTGCAGTCCAGGCCCAAGACAACTCGGGGTAACTTCTTCATTAACTTCTCACTACTACTACATTTACAATACAATGTTCGGGTGCAATATTGTACATTTTTTTCAGCTGCGCGTACTTTTATAAACGTTATTATTGATAACGTAAATCGTGCATGGATTCGTTGTGTCATAACAGTGTTCCGGCTGCTGACTTAACTGAAGTCATCCATCAGTCCTCCACCCCTTTAACAATCTTCTCAACTCAGTCAACCCTTAAAGTAAAGAAGAGCTTATGCACACTACCCAGTGCAAAGCGAATTCCGTGTGTTTTTATCTTAGACTGAGTGTGTAAAGGAAATCTAGTAAGGGAAGGAAGTATACTGGGGATGTGATCACAGAAAATTTCTTGGATCAGAAGACGGATGTTCTCATCCTTCGGATTATTCCCCTTTTTCCTCTGGAACGAACTGTACGCGTTTTTGTTTCCTTAAAGTGCTAAATTTGTAGCAGCTATTTGTAGTTGTAGTTCTAAGCGCCGGAAAATTTGATAAAGCTACTACTAGAATTCCACATTGAGGAGACTAAAAAAAGGATTACTGAGAGGGTGTCAAATGCTCGAAGATGGAAAGGGCTCAGTTAGCACCGCTAGAGTTACTGGAATTGAACCTCTGCTCACTGTACCAAGAAACCAAGATAAAATCCCATTTAGAAACGTTGTAAAAGAAGTTTACGTGATGATTTAATGATGGTGCTCGTGATATTTTGGGTGATTGATCTCTCTTGTCATGCCACTCCCTTGTTCCACATTCAAAGCAATCTTGGTCGTCTGTTAGTTATTGTAATCCTTCGTCGCGACCAGCTGAAATCCTTCTTAACGGTTTTGCTTCATCTTCATTTGTTTGAAACTGGACCCGATACTTCCAGAAATGCAGACTATGACGCACATTTTCAGAACAGAGCCAGCATAGATGGTGAATTGAACCATTTCCTCCGTGCATACAAGTTTATTTACACACAGAGACCACACACTTCATTATCCTGTGGTCTGGTTGTTGAAATTAAGGCTCATTTGAATGCGTACTCCGCTCAGTCTTCAATTTATATTGTAATATTCTAAGCTATCCAAAGGAGCTCAAACAGACCAAACCGTTCTCATTTTCTTTCGGCTCTCAAACGGAAACCATATTAGATTTCGAGTTTACTTGTCGATTTATTCGTTGCCGGCATTGCATGAAGAAACAAAGCAATCCTTACACCGCTTTATAGCTGTTTTTCAATTTTTCAATCGAGACGTAACATTAAATAAGTTCTTTAAATATTTCTGATTACAAAATCAGTTGTCAATAATCTTCTAGGAAGGCGAACTCTCATTCGGAAGTTATCACTGTAAATACGTAATTCTGAGATTGTTCAGGACAGGCGTCGTAAAGTCCTGACTTGATTACAACCCAGGTGAAGAAGCGCAATTACGTTAACATCACAGATACAATTTAGATAATCAAAGAGTTTAGCAAAAGCCGTTTCATTTTTGTGCAGTTATTTCATCGACCTGTTTCGAGGCACAGAAAAAGGAATAAACCAAGTCGTTCCATTTAGAGCCCGTTCTACTACGGAGGGTTCGTTGGGGGTTCGTTGCTTATGTGACGAATCGGCCAGGCTCTTTTCGTTAAATCCTTTCTCCAAGAAAACCCAACTTCAAAATTAAAAGAGAACCATTTTGCGTTGTTCGGAAGCAAAAAGAGTTCTGCTTAACAGCTTTCAATGGAATAGAAAAAATGTTAAAACAACAATGACCCTTGGAGTGAAAGATCTTTTAACCCTTCATACCTTTATTTCTATAACTGAACTAAACTGACGAGCATTTGCCTTCCAGAGAATGAGGTGTTTTGTTTTACACGGTATAAAACCAAGAGACAAGATAATCGATAAACATTCTTTATTTGAAAGCTCAAGACTGACAATTGCCGTCATGGCCAAAAACAGAACTGACTCGTATCCTTACTCAATGATCTTGAATGTTTGTTGGTAACGTTTGCCAGATTCCATCGTAAATTTAGTCCACATAAAGGACTTTGCTTTGATGCTACAGCTTAGTTAAGATAGCATGACTTTTTTTCAAAACCTAGCGTTTTACTTTCCTAATTAACAGGACTGTAGAGGCAACGTATATTGATTTGTGTTCCTTGCTAGTATCAAGAGAACATTGCTAGTATTAACTGGCATGCTATTTATTTACTGCACAATTTAATTCAAAAGCTGTAGAATTGTTCTTCATCAGTAATAAACCGTTTTGAACCTAACTTTGCAATGACAGAAGCCAGAAAACCCGGCTTCTCTATGCCTTTTTGTCTCTTGATTTTGGTATTTACATCACTTCTACCCGTTCAGTTTCGCCGCAGAAATTCCACATTTTCCAGAATGAAACCTAAGTTCAGCGATACCTTTAACAACAGCATTTATTTTATGTGGAATTTTGTCAAGGTAACGTATCCGTGCACATATTTTTATCTATAAGAAGTTAATGGCTTGAAATAATCTCAAGTCATCCCCTCTAGGAATTTTAAGGATTTAAATTATTTTGAGGCATAATTTAGATCGTTTTAATTAACTTACCACACAATGCATTCGCTTGCATATTTTTGGCACAAATGTTAAATCCTTTAAAGAAGCAAAACCTGAGTTTGAGGAGAAAACGTGATGTAAAAATACCCTATGCCACTAAATCGACTTTATAAGATCATGCACCTACATGAGGTAGCCTCCTTTATCTTGGCATACAAGAACCTGGTTCAAAGATACTTAACAGAACAATCAAAATCACTGAAAGGAGTTTCTCTGGCCAGCTTACCTCGCAAAATTTGTTTCTAAACTTCTTGGTTTTTGTTAGTCATGCATGTGTCTGCGTTTTGTTAACCGGAGTTAATGCTGGGCTGTCGTTCGGTTGCTGTAAAGCGGTAGATTAGATGCACATTTTGAGATAACGTCCTGCAGTGTACTCATAACAGGTCGGTCGGTCTCGTTAGTAATCTTTCGGTAGATTGACGCTATTAGCTGTTAGTCAGTGGAGCTTTCTACCTGTTTTCCGCTTGATAGAAATCGCCAATTTCGTTTCCACAGCCCTGCATTGCCCGCGCGAAAACTTCTCTGTGGGTTTGTATACCCGATCTAACTACATGTCGATTGAAAGAATCCACCCGGTAGGATTTGTGCCAAGTTTATTTGTTGAGCAAACATGGTCCAAAGTGCTACAAAAACAGTGTAACTAACTTAGCAGTCCGCTATCTATTTAGATTGTTAGATGTTGTTAAATAAGATCAGTAAAGAATGTCTCGAGAAGGACGTTTTGCTCTCGAGACTTTTGCGAAGCCTTCTTGAACGTCGTGTTTTCTGTAGTTAAGTAAGATGTCGCTAATTGATCTAAATTACTTCAATGGCAAGGAAGTTTTTTATGTGGGGGATTTGGGCAGTGGACGATAAACAGAGCTCGTGCGTTAGCGAGGAAAATGTACAGATTCATCTACAGTAAGATGTTCTGTTAGTTCTGAGCTGGGTGCGCGGAAAGGAAAATGGAAAGACCGAAATCTCTTAAATTTTATGCTCAATGGCCTTTTACTGTTTTCTGATTCGGTAACTAGGACATCGTTTTGTATGAAGGAAACACTTCATTAGGGATTTACACAATTTGTTGTCAATTGTGTGTTACAAAATATTTGTAGCTATGAACTTTCGCGCGATTCAAGTTAAGCCTATAAACACCTTTTACAAGGCCTCCCACTGTATCTCCTATCAATCTGTTGTTGCAAGCTTTCAGTTTTTAGTTGTGTATGAAAACACTTATAAGCACATTTTGAATCAATTCATGATGCATAGCGGATGAACGCGCTCGTTCTGTCCTTGTTGCCGTAATTGAAGTTATACGATTACGCGCAGTCAAATGACAGATGGAAATGACGAGTTCAGAGAACCGCTAGCAATTAATCTGGCAGATGAAAGATGCAAAAGCTATTTCTGGCTTGAGAAATACTGTTCTTGTATCAACCTGTTCTAGGGCTTCCGAGATAAAATCGCTGCTGAAAATAACAATCTCCATCGACTTATAGCAAATCTGCTCTATGGCATCGACACGTCGAAGCATGCGTGTCTTCTTTTTAAAACCATTACAGTGTCCAATTTATTTCGGCCGGCAGAGGTTTTACTCGTGTAAGAAGAGAAACCGGCGGATGTCCAAGCAATTACTTTACGACAGAACTGTTATCTTACTTTGGTGGGTGGCATTCTCATTAGGAAAGAAGTAAATGGCTCGGTTTGCGCTAAAAATCCGTCTTCGATAACACTGGTATGCCGTTAGTTTCTCTACTTCTTAGATTGCAGTGATTTCGTTTTAGGTATTAGCCTGTCATGATCTTTTCTATTTTATGTTAACTTGTACTGCGTTGCTTCTCATTTTGTAAAATGAAGGATATGGAAAGGTTAATGGCAAAACGAGCTGTCTTGGGCGTTAAGTATCACACTCCGCTGTAATTGGCTATTAGTCATCAAAACACAACAGTGGGCCAAAGGTTGCGGCTAACGAATCAATTAGGGTTTAAATCCTTTGACAAATTAGCCTTTCACGAACGTAATTCTAGAAGCAGATATGGTTTCTTGGCAAAAGAAAATAAGCAAAATACTTCGCTTAACGTTTTGGAGAATATCAAGTGACACTCGACTCCATTGTGATATAGCGCGTTATCACAATGGCTACCCTTCAAATCTTTGTGGTTTCTGATTCTTTGAACACGTGTTGCATTATAATTAAAATGCGCAGTCTGCTTTCAGTGTATTCGCCATTATGCCGGCGAGGAGACATGTGCTGGCAGCTTCCTGTGGCCGGCCATATTTGAAGTACACGAGGTACACGTGCAGGAAGCGATCGAAGACAAAACGTTCTATCATCTGGTACATTAACGCATCTGCTCATTTCAACGTCTTAAAAGGCCGCTTTTCAAAAGCTGAAAGATTGCACGCGCGTTATTGGTATGTCTTGTATCGCATCCGTGATCTTTTGATACCTTATCAGTACTGCTCAGTTCACGCCAAATGGTCACGGTGGATTTACGTCAAAACTTGACTGGTTTTGCAACAGTGTACATGTAGCGAAAATGTTTCATAAACGTTTTTTCAGCAAGCTCTGGAACTGGAACTAAAAATCGCTCTTGGGGATTGTTTTCGGTCAGGCGGAAAGTTTTTTCCATTGCTGTATATCTTTATCTCTTTATCACAAGTTAGCGGCTAACATTTTTGAAAGCGTCAGAAACTAATTGCTAGCCTTCAAGAGACAGAAAACACATCTGCCTCGCTGCGCGTTCTCAAAGTAGGTTAATGACAAATAGAAAAAATGATTTACCAATCTATTTTGCGAGAGATCCTTTTTATTTTCTCTCATTTCTTGAAGGACTTGAAGAAAATTATGCCCGTATTTAGCTGTAGCTTGTTTGCTTTTATAAACATATCTGATACCTATGACTGTGTTTTTAGTTGGTTGACAAAATCATCCTCTCTCTCTCTCTCTCCTTCAAACCGACCTTAATAGGAAGTTTTAAAAGTCGTTTATTTTACCTCGACGAAAACTCGTGATTAACTCGTGAGAAGTTGTTTCCGGATTCTTGCCAAATGCGTTAGGTTGTGAGAAGGCATGGCCACTGACGTGGGTCCAACACAGGTGTGTCTTGCCCCATGCCCATTGATGAAAAATGTTGACATATTTACAGAAGGGTTGTGGGCGGGTTGTCATTGATAGTTTGGCTTTAGTGTCAAAAGATTGCAAAACTGGCCCCACTAGATTCCATTCTGAGAAATATACCGAGTTCTGAATAACTTATTAGAGTGGTTGCTTCGACAAGTTCAATCGATAAAGGTTAAATTTGCTATTCAGTAATTGGATAGATGTGGAATAACATTTACTCCATAAACCAGACCTCATCTCGCTCTTTTTAACCCCTTCTGGTCAGAGTACGTGTCTCTACAGGTTTGATCGTTCCAGAGCGTGCTATTCAGAAAATAGATTGTGGAACAACATCGTTGTAACTCCACAAACCATGCCTCCCCTATCTTTTTAAACTTTTTCTGACCTCTGCTTTAAATGGTTACGGACAACAAAAGAACTTATCTCATAAGCTGTATGACTAGTTTCATTAGCTTTTTATCATTTAACTCTATAGAAAATTAATTCTCTCTAGTACTGCTTTTGATAAATTTGTAGCATTTTTTCTGAGAATTCATTCGTGGCACGTCAAGTCCATGTCCCTCATTAGTTGACAATGTTCTCTATTCTCCGTTGTTTGTCTTCTTGTAGTCTTGACACTGCCGAGATCAGTGGAGAAAGTAGTTGTTTAATATAACTTTTGGCAATACAGCGCATGGAATCCGATTTAATGACTGACCTCCGAGGGAAACGACATCTTGGTTCGACAAATCGGATATTTCGAGAAATCAAGTGTAAATTCGCTCGACTGAGGAGAGGGAAACGACTCTTGGTTCGAGTTATCGGGAGGTTCGAAAAAAAGACTGCGTTGGAGAAATCGGTATTCACCTACACTGGCCAACGTACGTGACGAATCGGCGGCACTTCATGGCTTAGTTTGACGGGACAACTTGTTTGTCACTGAATATTCCGCGCAGGAATAACGTTGAAATAAGAGGTTGAGTCAGTCAGTGCCTGGGGGATTTGTGAGCGGATCAAAAAGGCTCTGTAAAGACTACGACTTAAGTGGTGGTCTAAAACGAGCTTTGATCACAGATTTCTTTGCTATTCCTGTCTGATTTGTGTTGATTTTAATCTTTGTTTTTCCTTTTGTCGTGAACGTTAGGACGCAGCTTTTTTTCGTCCAGTTGGGAATCAATCCGAATTAATCCGCTCCGCAACAGTGATGTTTACAAACGGTGAAATCCGTCTCGTCGATGAAACTTATGCCCAGAAAAAAAAAGACGTTTAAAATTGCACTAACTGCTTGACAGTGAAAAATGTTCTGACGCACTGAGTTCTGACAGACTAGCTGGGGGGTGTTTAAGAGGGTCACAGCAAAGTGCTGAAATATAGTCTACTGCATTCCTTTCCGTAAAAAGGCAAGCGCCATTTCTTTTTAGTTATTAATTTGAAATGATTTTTCGATTTTGTATGCGAATTTGGGCTCGTCTCTCCCCTCTGCCTAACAACTGAGAAAAAGCAATCAGTGTATAACAGTTCATATTTTAAGAGAGTTCCTCTGCAAATAACGGCTCTTTCCCAGTCTCTCGTTGCGTGGGCAGTTTGAAAACGTACCCAAGTCTCTTCAAAACCACTCAATAAAATGAACGGTGCCTTTGTTTATAGGTCACCGTCATGTATTTTTTTGAACGATTTTTGACTAACCGTTGGTGTTGAGCTCTACCATGGGCGGTTTGATCCGGCTTATAGAACAATACGACCGAAGCGATATAAATGACAAGAATTCATTACAACGAGAGGATGATTTATATTAGGAAGGCTAGAAATCAAGACTTCAATATAAACATTCGACAAACTTTCTGACTCTCTTCCCTCGGCACGTTTTCAGGTTTCACGAGATTCGATTTGGTTGAGTTGCAAAAAATCTGTTGCACAACTTAGACGTCGCCATCAAAAAATTGCCGGTTTCCTACCATTTAGTCATACAGAAAGATTTGATGCATAAAGCCAGCATTGTATAATTGTACGAACATTTCCTGTATTTAGTACGGCTTTTAAGTAATGCCCGATGGGTTTTTTCTCTCTCTAAAAGAAAATGATATGATACTTTGATTCATCTTTGCAAAAAATTATCTCAGTGCGACTAGTGGAAATAACCGGAACATTCAAAATAACACTGAATTTGGTACACTGCTAAAAAATCTAGGTTAGCACGAACAAGAATGGCCAAGATTGGTTGGGACAGATTAAGATTGGTTGGTCCAAAACGACCACCGACCCGACTTCTTGAAATGTTTAGCCTAAATGTTTCAAGTTTGGTTTGGAATTCGTGTTAATCTTCTCCATCCTTGTACCTTAATGGTTTATTACTATCTCTTTGATGTTTTTTTCTTCTTTCAGAGTAAACTACTATTTTCAGTTTTCCTTCCTTTCAGAGGTAATTTTGTTCGTGACCAAAATACCGCAACTGACCTCACTTAAGAGCACCGCACATTTTCAAAACAATGGGCCAAGTTTTTCTTCAAGTTTGTCGTTCGTAATCAGTCTAGATCGTTCTCACTTGTAGCCGTCTATGTTTATTTTCGGCGTTTTATTACAGGTTTGATATTATTCTACCTAAGGAAAAAGCTATTTTGAGATTTTCTTCAATTTGAAGTACTCAGAAAATGTCTTGAAATATCGAGCCACTTTTATCCAACTTTGCGGTCATGATTGCTTAAAGGTGGGTGAAACAACACCTCATCTAAAAGCGCTCACGAACAGCGCTCAAAAACAAGTACATCTGAATTATAACTTACAGGAGGTGATTAAGGTTCCTGCCGGCTCCGTATAACTAATTATATTTGTTACAGTATCTTCAGTTCCTTTATTTTACTTAAGACAGTCACACTTCCTTCCCTTCCCTTCCCTTTTGTTCTAACTGTATCAATAAACAGTCGCCTAAAGAATTCACTGAAGTAATCACTTCTCAGATGGGCCGGTTAGGCGAGAAACCGCTTTTAATCTTAGGGACTCTGTTAATAAACGAAATGTTCCATTGCCACGCACAAACTATTATAAAAATAGTTTTAGCTTTAGTGGCGCCATGCATTATTTGGAACAGTCTTCCCTGTGACTAAGGGAAGCAGAGTCTCTGAGGCAGTTTAAACTCCCGCTCAAAAGAAAGATGCACAAGCAAGGCACGGCATTCGAGGAAAGTAGCTTTTTTATTTGATTAGTTTTTACTATTATTAGTAGTTTTAGCTGGCGAATATCGACCTAAAGTGACAGAAACTCTGCAAACGGATTTCTAAAACAGTTTCCGTCGGTCATCTTTGAGAGAATAATAAAATAACTCGTACCAAAAAAAGAACTCTTTTCCGAGAACTCGTGTGCTGTGCATGTGCCATTAGAACGTTTTTCAGTATCACTGCATATTAGTGACTCACTGCTCGGTTATGTGTTTCTGCAGGTTTGCTCGTTTGTTATGTTTATCAACATCAACTATGGACTAGAAAGAAAAATTTACAATTTTTCCCCACGTTTAGGATGTTGTTATTGCTTTTTTTAAGTTCGGGGAACATCAGTGTTGAAAGCTACATTTTCTTTGTACCTGTCTTATTAGTTTCCTAGTGAAAGACAGTTAAGACTACAACTCAGTTTCGAAAAACGTAGGTCGGAAAATAAAGCTTTCATTAGATGGTCTGATCCTCAAAACCTATTCTTGGGTTCCACGTGACGTCATCATTTTTTAAAATCCAAAACTAAAGAGCCACCAAAGTTATTACCTTCTTCAGGCATGACATGGGCTTAATTTAGATCTGTTAACAATTTTTCTGCTCAATAATTTGCTTCGTCTAAAAACAGGCACATTTTAAATTTTAGAGTTGTGGCGGTTGCGTGACATAAAGCTATGATCGCGTTTGTCGAAAACTATATCCTTATCTTGGGATTTTTAGCCTTTTTGGAAATTAAGGTATTAGGAAAAGTGCTTATTTAAATGTTTGCTTGATCAGTAAGTAAGTAAGGTCCAGATGTTTACACTATTTTCCGGCCGCCATGTTGGTGTCCCTTGTAGGTACACCGACATGGCGCCTCCTTACTGGGCTCTGTAAATTTGTGCAAAACATTTCGACAAATACTGATTTGAACTTCGGGAAAACTTACAGACCTAAAACTTGGAGAAGCGTCTTATTTATTAATCTCCTATAACATTGGAATTTCTTGACTTTATGTACTAAATGCCAACATCTAAACGAAAGCTCTTCAAGCGCATTCTAACCTGTGGTTACTACTAGTTTATTAATCTCCTATAACATTAGAATTTCTTGACTTTATGTACTAAATGGTTTTCGAATATTTTTTAATTGCGTGACAGTGCAACCCAAGAATACAGAAAAAACTTGAAATTATCACGACATGATCAAGAGAATGATTTGATACTATATTTATATGCTCTTTTTATAGAAGAATTTAGAAAACAGTCCTAACAAAATACGCGCGCTGATTGGTTAAAAATCGTGTTTTTATAACTCGATGGAAACACTGAACTAGCACTAGCTGTTGATGTAATGATGGCGCGAGCAAAGAGAATTTACATTTTGATAATCAAAGTTAACAAGTTGTTTTCCTTTTTCTCGTCGCGGTGTTTTCTAAGCGAAACAGAAAACATGTTCTCAATGTTTCTATCGAGTTATAGAAACCTTCTGGAGAACTCGAAAAAGCTGTCGAGACAGCATTTCTCGTTCTCCCAAACTTCCACTCGTGTTTCTGTAACTCAACTGATAGAAACACGGTACTTGTTTTCTATTTCTTTAAAATATTTTATAAGAAATTTTATGAATATTTCAAAAATAATCCCGAGGCTGAGATTTTGAAAAGAGTATATTTTTGTTTGTCGAAAATTTGTAATTATAACATAGATTGGACCCTGCGCGCGCTCTGATTGGTCAAAAAACCTATGTTTTATCAGAGTATAAAACATAGAAAAAGTGTGTTTTATTGTTTTGCGCGCGTAAAATCTATATCAAAAAGCAAATGAAGAAGCCTAAGCCGTGTATTACACTGTGATAAAACACTCTAGTCGTTTGAGAACACTCAAGAAACGTAGAAAACACTCGCCTGCGGCTTGTGCTTTCTACAAGCCATTTCCCTCGTGTTCTCAAATGCCTGTCGTGTTTTATCACAGTGTAATACACGGCTTAGGCTTCTTTATTTGTTAAATACAAAACAATTATAAGTTTTTTAACTAAGACGTCTAAAATTCTTTTCTCTAAAAGACAAAACAGGCCAAAAGTAACAAAAACAGCACTAACTGTAAGTTCGATGCCTATAACATTTCTGCAAAAAGTCAGTGTGTGTGTCATATCAGGCTTTAATGCCTGCAGGCTGGCTCCAAAAACACTTCAACATTATCCAGACACCAGATACATTCCGGCAAAATATGAAAGATATGTCATTCGCTATAATGTGAATATTCACAAAAATATTTTCGGCCAAGCCAAAAATATCCAGCCTCGGCCGAAAAAAAAAGCAATCTTATAAAAAAGAGTGTATATGTGGAAGCCTATAAACTGTAGAAGGTCAGCCCTTGAATAGTCTAATTCAGTTTTAAAATCGATTTTTTTTAATGTGTAACCACTGGTTGTTGCTAAAGTAGTCGATTTTACACACGGTTTCTATCGACTGTACTTATGAAGCCGGGTCTGGCAAAAAAATTGTGTACTGTGCATGTGCTATTAGAACTTTCGAATTCCATCAAAATTTAGAATAAGTAGTTTAGTATCATTACACATCAACTCATTGCTGGGTATGTTTTTCTGCAGGTTTGAAATTTTTTGTAGGTTAATTTAACTTCAGTTATGACTACTACCAGTTGCTGTTAGAAGGATTTGTTTACACGTCGATACAATAAAAGCCTTTGGTATCAGCTTATTTGAGCAATAAGATCTCAAAACTGAGGAGATTAATGACTATGTTGGAGATCATTCTCGTCCCAGAGACCACACTCCTTTTGGTCAGCACCAAGAATCGCGACCTCTAGGAAGGTCCAACATCGGAAGTCTGCGCATGCTCAGAGTCAGGTCTAGCAAATTCGATTGGTTGAGAATACGAAACGATTACTCTGCGCATGCTCAGAAAATTGGATCTCGCCAGAAGTCGTGATTCTGCTTAGTGCTGACCAAAAGGAGCTCGGCCTCTGGGAATGAGAATGGTTGGAGATCACTTATTTCTTTTGTACTATTTACTTTAACCAGGCCGCGAGTATCAATATATCGTCTCTTTAAACACAAATCGTAGGCCCTGTCTCCTGCATCTTCAGTACTTAGTTTCATGGTTAGCAGGGCACGTTAGAAAACCCACCCATCTACCGCACAGAGTAGTACACGGAGTGCACGGTGTTACAGTCTGGCCTTGTCTAACGGGTTGGTGCTTTACATAGGACTCCATTGCGCCTTCCCCCTTCGACAGAATTATGCAAGAAAAATTGTTACGTCTATGTCTTTGTCTGGGTCTATGTATAGTCCTGAAGCTGACCTTCTACAGTTTATAGGCTTCCACATATACACTCTTTTTATAAGATTGCTTTTTTTTTCGGCCGAGGCTGGATATTTTTGGCTTGGCCGAAAATATTTTGTGAATATTCACATTATAGCGAATGACAATATCTTTCATATTTTGCCGGAATGTATCTGGTGTCTGGATAATGTTGAAGTGTTTTTGGAGCCAGCCTGCAGGCATTAAAGCCTGGTATGACACACACACTGACTTTTTGCAGAAATGTTATAGGCATCGAACATACAGTTAGTGCTGTTTTTGTTACTTTTGGCCTGTTTTGTCTTTTAGAGAAAAGAATTTTAGACGTCTTAGTTAAAAAACTTATAATTGTTTTGTATTTAACAAATAAAGAAGCCTAAGCCGTGTATTACACTGTGATAAAACACGACAGGCATTTGAGAACACGAGGGAAATGGCTTGTAGAAAGCACAAGCCGCAGGCGAGTGTTTTCTACGTTTCTTGAGTGTTCTCAAACGACTAGAGTGTTTTATCACAGTGTAATACACGGCTTAGGCTTCTTCATTTGCTTTTTGATATAGATTTTACGCGCGCAAAACAATAAAACACGCTTTTTCTATGTTTTATACTCTGATAAAACATAGGTTTTTGACCAATCAGAGCGCGCGCAGGGTCCAATCTATGTTATAATTACAAATTTTCGACAAACAAAAATATACTCTTTTCAAAATCTCAGCCTCGGGATTATTTTTGAAATATTCATAAAATTTCTTATAAAATATTTTAAAGAAATAGAAAACAAGTACCGTGTTTCTATCAGTTGAGTTACAGAAACACGAGTGGAAGTTTGGGGAGAACGAGAAATGCTGTCTCTAATGTTATAGGAGATTAATAAATAAGACGCTTCTCCAAGTTTTAGGTCTGTAAGTTTTCCCGAAGTTCAAATATTTGTCGAAATGTTTTGCACAAATTTACAGAGCCCAGTAAGGAGGCGCCATGTCGGTGTACCTACAAGGGACACCAACATGGCGGCCGGAAAATAGTGTAAACATCTGGAACTTACTTACTGATCAAGCAAACATTTAAATAAGCACTTTTCCTAATACCTTAATTTCCAAAAAGGCTAAAATCCCAAGATAAGGATATAGTTTTCGACAAACGCGTTCATAGCTTTATGTCACGCAACCGCCACAACTCTAAAATTTAAAATGTGCCTGTTTTTAGACGAAGCAAATTATTGAGCAGAAAAATTGTTAACAGATCTAAATTAAGCCCATGTCATGCCTGAAGAAGGTAATAACTTTGGTGGCTCTTTAGTTTTGGATTTTAAAAAATGATGACGTCACGTGGAACCCAAGAATAGGTTTTGAGGATCAGACCATCTAATGAAAGCTTTATTTTCCGACCTACGTTTTTCGAAACTGAGTTGTAGTCTTAACTGTCTTTCACTAGGAAACTAATAAGACAGGTACAAGAAAATGTAGCTTTCAACACTGATGTTCCCCGAACTTAAAAAAAGCAATAACAACATCCTAAACGTGGGGAAAAATTGTAAATTTTTCTTTCTAGTCCATAGTTGATGTTGATAAACATAACAAACGAGCAAACCTGCAGAAACACATAACCGAGCAGTGAGTCACTAATATGCAATGATACTGAAAAAACGTTCTAATGGCACATGCACAGCACACGAGTTCTCGGAAAAGAGTTCTTTTTTGGTACGAGTTATTTTATTATTCTCTCAAAGATGACCGACGGAAACTGTTTTAGAAATCCGTTTGCAGAGTTTCTGTCACTTTAGGTCGATATTCGCCAGCTAAAACTACTAATAATAGTAAAAACTAATCAATAAAAAAGCTACTTTCCTCGAATGCCGTGCCTTGCTTGTGCATCTTTCTTTGAGCGGGAGTTTAAATTGCCTCAGAGACTCTGCTTCCCTTAGTCACAGGGAAGACTGTTCCAAATAATGGCGCCACTAAAGCTAAAAACTATTTTTATAATAGTTTGTGCGTGGCAATGGAACATTTCGTTTATTAACAGAGTCCCTAAGATTAAAAGCGGTTTCTCGCCTAACCGGCCCATCTGAGAAGTGATTACTTCAGTGAATTCTTTAGGCGACTGTTTATTGATACAGTTAGAACAAAAGGGAAGGGAAGGGAAGGAAGTGTGACTGTCTTAAGTAAAATAAAGGAACTGAAGATACTGTAACAAATATAATTAGTTATACGGAGCCGGCAGGAACCTTAATCACCTCCTGTAAGTTATAATTCAGATGTACTTGTTTTTGAGCGCTGTTCGTGAGCGCTTTTAGATGAGGTGTTGTTTCACCCACCTTTAAGCAATCATGACCGCAAAGTTGGATAAAAGTGGCTCGATATTTCAAGACATTTTCTGAGTACTTTAAATTGAAGAAAATCTCAAAATAGCTTTTCCTTAGGTAGAATAATATCAAACCTGTAATAAAAGTGGCTCGATATTTCAAGACATTTTCTGAGTACTTTAAATTGAAGAAAATCTCAAAATAGCTTTTTCCTTAGGTAGAATAATATCAAACCTGTATAAAACGCCGAAAATAAACATAGATGGCTACAAGTGAGAACGATCTAGACTGATTACGAACGACAAACTTGAAGAAAAACTTGGCCCATTGTTTGAAAATGTGCGGTGCTCTAAGTGAGGTCAGTTGCGGTATTTTGGTCACGAACAAAATTACCCCTGAAAGGAAGGAAAACTGAAAATAGTAGTTTACTCTGAAAGAAGAAAAAAACATCAAAGAGATAGTAATAAACCATTAAGGTACAAGGATGGAGAAGATTAACACGAATTCCAAACCAAACTTGAAACATTTAGGCTAAACATTTCAAGAAGTCGGGTCGGTGGTCGTTTTGGACCAACCAATCTTAATCTGTCCCAACCAATCTTGGCCATTCTTGTTCGTGCTAACCTAGATTTTTTACCAGTGTACCAAATTCAGTGTTATTTTGAATGTTCCGGTTATTTCCACTAGTCGCAGATAATTTTTTGCAAAGATGAATCAAAGTATCATATCATTTTCTTTTAGAGAGAGAAAAAACCCATCGGGCATTACTTAAAAGCCGTACTAAATACAG
>JAHPZR010015899.1:0-12242 GCA_019787425.1 Platygyra sinensis | reverse complement strand
CCTCAAAACTTCAAACTTGGCAACAAAAAGGTCGCGGTGAAACCGTCTATTCTCAGCCTGTTATGGATGTGGTAGTCTCAAAAACCAAACTGGAGGATACAAAACGTGGAAACGAAGGGATTCATTCTCTCCTTTATGAGGCAAAAAATAATGCAATGTACAACAGTGCAGAGGGGCAAAAATTCAAGCAGGCAATCAGAGATATAAACCCTCAAATGGGCCTTGCTCAAATTGTTGATCTTGGGAGTGAAACACATCTGAAAGAAACAAGATTCGGTTATAGTCCAGTGGGCTCTTGTGTAAGCTAACCCTAACCCCAAGGGCTCTTATGTAAGCTACCAGCTAACCCACGCAGAGTCCAACTTTAATGTTTGTGTTGATATTTCCACTTTAGACACACAGATCATGGGATTAAATATGAGCCAGTAGCAATTGACAAGTATCGCAAATACATGCACACTCAAAAAAACACCTGCCCAGTACAATGCACTAATTCTCCAATCCTGGGATGTTCTCCCGATGGAAAGGTAATAGACCCCAATTGTGAAGATCCCTTTGGACTACTTGAAGTCAAGTGCCCGGAAACGAAGTTTCAAGTGAGTCCCCTAGATAACCTGCGATCAAGGATTTTTTTTTTGAAAGAAAGAAGGAAAAAAAAAACGCCTGATACATTTATTAGACCAGCCACCAACCGCCCCCTAATTTAAAAGTAAACTAAGGTGTGGTTGAACTGTCATTTACGAGCCAACCAGGATTCACCGGAAATCAAATCATTATATTTCCACGAGACGCGAAAAATGTCTGCAGAATATAATTTGTACAGTTGCATATATACATGCACTTGCGCCGTGTTTTGAAAAACAAATGTGTCCGGAAGCAGAGTGAGATGGCGCTTGGGAAAAATAAACCGTGCTGTTATTTCTGTGACATTAACTTGCCGTGCATTCTGTTCTCCAAGTTGCTAATTGCTCCACTCGTCCAACCTCGTTCCCAGGGTCTCTCATCTTACCGCCCCCTGGTTCGAGCGAGGAGAGACCCTGGGAGGGAGACCCTGGGAACAAGGTTGCCACTCGTCACGAACTGGAGATCATTATCATGAAAGTCAAGACCGCGCGAGTAACTGAATGGCTCCATGAAAATTCTCCGAGTGGATTTACAGAAGGCTGAGAATAGTATCAAGAACAAGATCGAGGGCTACCCAAGAGTCGAGCGAGGAAATATATTGCCGTTTTCGTTTTGTAAACAGTTCTGAAACATTCCAACACCTTTGTGGTTCAAGAAACCCACTGAGAGAACTTCACGGCCAAAACATCTTCACCTGAACAACCCTCTGCCTTCAGAGAATTATAACTGAAGTTCGTCGGGGCTTCAACGAACACAAAAGAAAACTAGTCCTTGAAAAAACTCGCTTCGTCTTAACCATTCCATTTTCTGACCAGCTTCTGGCCGGAAGTCTCGTTGAAATATGACAGCTAATCAGATGACAGCAAACCACAAACCACTAGTATTGTTTCTCGACCAATCAGAGAAAAAAACAGAATCTGGTTTTTGAACATATGATCTGACAAGTAAATGTATCATGCCCTCCTTCCCCGCGTCTAAATACAGGGAAGGAGGGTATGATCGCAGGTTATCCCCTAGATGCCTGCTCAGACCCTAAAATTTTTTGTGAGAGGGTTGGTAACATATGCAAGCTGAAAAGAACCCATGCTTATTATGCCCACGTTCAGGGCCAAATGGGCTGTACTGGTGTACAATGGTGTGATTTTGTTGTTTACACCAAGAAAGGAATGTCAATTGAAAGAATTGCCTTTGACAGAGGTTACTGGGTTGAGCTTCAGGAGAAGCTTTGGCAATATTATTTCACACATTTCATTAGTATGCTACAGCTGAATTTGCACCATCATGTACAGAAGCTGTGGTGGTTTGTCATTCTACAACAGCATCATAATCAAAGAGTTGGTGCATAAAATCTCAGAGAGATTTGATAAATATGCTAAGGGTAAATCTAATAGATTTGAAGCTCACAAAGACAGTGTAAAATTGTAAGTCTGTATCTCATCACAAACCACTCATTAGTTTTCATTTTTACAGGGCTAGTCAAAAGGCATACTGGAGTGGGTCATTACTTCTTTGATCCTTCAAAAAGGAGTGGGCTGTGTAATTTTTCTTTACACATAAGGGGTGGGTCATCTTCTTTTCCTATGCAGTGGGGGAAGTCATCCAATAATTTCTGACCTGTATTTTGGGGTCATGTGCTCAGGTCCACCCCCTGTAATGTTTGGCCAGTCCTTTACAGGTATCATAATTATTTCAGTGATTGAGTATTTCATTGAAAGAAAATCAAAAGCTCCTGAGACCTAGATAGTAAGTATTACTACAACACAACCTTGTTTAGCCAAAACAGCCTTTACAGGTATCATAATTATTTCAGTGATTGAGTATTTAATTGAAAGAAATAAAAAGCTCCTGAGACCTAGATAGTAAATATTACTACAACACACCCTTCTTTAGCCAAAACAGACTTTACAGGTATCATAATTATTTCAGTGATTGTATGAGTATTCAATTGAAAGAAAATAAAAAGCTCCTGAGACCTAGATAGTGTTTTGCCTGGCTCCGAAGACACTGGAAAAGTCTCTTTTCCTGAGAAAGATTTCCTCTCTTTTCGCTGTCATTGATAAGGCCTTTCGGTAGGGGGCGGCCGCTTTCGTAGTGAAGTTTGTTTCCAAGCAAATATCAATGGAACTGCACTTGTCTTCAGAGACATTCGTCCACCAAGACCCTTTGATATGTCACTAATCTTGAAATGTAATGAACACAATTTTGATGCCCCAGAGATGCGAAAAAATCTACCAAAATCTCTACGTATAGACCTATCCATCGTTTCTTCATTTCCTCTTCGTCTGGAAACTTAAAGAATCCAATTTGTTCTCTTTTTGGTCTAACACGCCCTCTTTGTGTGCACAATGGTACGCAACAGTGAATGTTTGCCTTCGACGCCATGTTTACTGCGATGCCTCCTAAGCCTCGTTTGGTGAACTCGACTCAGGTCTAAACCGCGTGTCCGCCATTTATGAATAAGGCTTATACAGTAGACATAAATAATTATACATTCACAAAACCCCAGAGTCATTTCCTGAAGAGAACGCGTTCTTGATTATTCTGTCACGCAATCCAAACCATAAATCAAAGGCGGCTATCGTTCGAATTCTGCCTGCTGATCCAGAATAATATGCGTGGTAACTTTACCCGAGGAAGCGCTCAAGAAGTTCACTAACAAATTAGCTCGCATAGCGAAACGGAGCAGATAAGACGGGCCGTAGTACTAGCAGTGTAATAATGGAAAGAAACGTATGAAGTGTAATGTCGTATTACAGTGTATATTACTACAGGGCGTTACAAATCGATAATTTCGATACTCGATCAAAATCGATAAGAATCGATAAAAATCGATATTAATCAATCGACAAATACTGGAAATCGATAAAAATTGATCACAGTTATTTTTGTGATTATCAATTTCAATCGATTTCAATCGAAAAGTATCGAAACGTAAGTAGCTAGGTATTTTGAAGCACGAGCATTACACAGCGGAAGTTTGTGCGGTGATTTGACCCCTTTCGACTAAACAGACACGCGGAATGACGGCTTCAACACAGTTTGAAAGTAATATAATTTTATTTCTTAAGGTATCAGCCAGGGTTTAAAATGCGAATTTTCGAAATTTTTGATTTCGAGACGTGCTGATAGAGCTTTTCAAGAGCTTTCTTTTAAAAAAAAATCCACCAAAAAATATTGTTTCGTTGCAAAGTTATTGGACGTTGAAGTTTGCTACACGTTAATGTTTTAATTACCCGTTGACAAGTCCTGTCATTCTGGATTAACTTGTATGTCAACACGTCACGAAACAAATCACAAGGTACAGTGGTGTCATTTTATCACGCAATACATGCTGCAAGATTGATTCAAATGCCTGCGAAAAAAAAGAAGAGGTCGTGCCCGTTTTCGTCTGCAACGGCAAGGCCGAAGAAGGGGAAAAATTGTTTAGCTCTCTTTCCGAGGCGGCTTGACATGGAGTTACAGTCGCCGTTTGGTCCTCGGTTTCTTTTGCCTTGGGCAGCGCTTTTGATGACTTTCTCCTTGCTTTTGGCATGTCGATGAACCCAACTGTTATCTTGCGAAGAAGATTAAATTAGAAACGTTTGAGATTGCGGCAAGATCTGTATACGTGGAACGATAATTTTGAATTAACTAACCTCTGATACTTGTGATTTGCATCCGACCGGAAAATGCAGTATATTCCCGCCACGTCCCACGTAAAGAGTTGGCCTGCTGCACATCACCTGTCCAACGCCTATTGTTATTGCAAGATGATCCCTCTCTGGTAAACATCAAAATGGCTGATTAGGTGTTATAATCCTGTTGCGGTAAGATGCCGCAAAAAATCTATTTTTCTTGTTTTCTCGAAACGAAAATTTTGGAAAGTTATGCGTACGTTTTTAACTCCAAGTCGCCAGCCCCTGAACGGATTTAGCTGAAATTTGGCCAGCTTATTGTCAGATAGTTTTTCTCGAAAACCGTGTCGGCGATTTTTGTTTTCTTTTTCCGTTTTCGAATAATCGTCATTTTTTCAAAGGAAGTGCTGATGATTTGTCTCCTCTGACTTTATCCTATTGTCACAAAAGAACAAATGCACGTATCAAAAATCGCCGACACGGTTTTTTAGTAGAACGTGTCAAGAAGCAAATGCGATGTTAATCGTTCGCTTCCGCTCATTCGTAGCGGGACTGGAGTTGAATTTACACAGACATATGCTTTCGCGAAAAACGTCTCAATTACGCTATCTCTTACGATTTTGAGATTTTTAAAGGAATGAGCCATAAAGTGAAACTATTAAGCTTTCAGAAAATGTATGGTTTGTTGGGGTTTATAAGAGAAATGAAAGCGCTACAGGGATCCGCGCGCGGACGGTCCTGAACCCTGGCTGATACCTTAAACACTATTAAACAACAATCAGAATCTGCAAAACAAGAATGAGAACCCGCTGAAACTCGTGCCGTTGATCAGCTGCGTTGATCAGCATTGAAAACACACTGAACACCGACGACACCGAAAACCAGCGAAAATGAACACAAAGTTTTCAGTAACAGCAGGTGACAGGTAGTTGCACGGTAGAAAAGAGAACAAGCTACACTGATAATGCACTTAAACTCTTTCCTTTCCAATTTGATGACAGTTCTTTCGATCGCGCTTTGAGTAATTGCTTTCTCTTGCTTTCCCATTATTTCTCCAGATTTTTCTTGGTGTCCTTCGGTTGTCCATGAATGATATCATGATTGAAATCGATAAAATCGATACACATCCCTCAGTATTTTGTGATTATCGATTTCGTTCGATTTTTAAACTAATCAATCGATTATTATCGAGTAATATCGATTTTATCGATTTATCGATTAGCTTTCCGATCATCGATTTTGATCGATTTGTAACGCCCTGATTACTATAAGCCTTGTTGCTGCTTAATGTGTGTTGAACTTGTAATTTCTACGGTTTTCTGTTTTACAGGGTCTTAGTTTTTCTAGTACGAAAACTAAGACCGGGTCTTAGGTCTTAGGGCTTCGTTTTCGAGGGTCTTCGTTCTCGTAACAACCGACAACTGGGCCCTGTAATCGAAGATTTGCGCACTTTTTGCCGTGTTGTACACTGCTCACTCCCCAGATTCAGGGCCGATCTCGCGAGTTAACGTTTCTACTGGCGACAGCGTGAACTTCCACTGTAGTTGTGCTAACGACTGAGTTATAGAAGCTTGCTTAAGCTTACCTTTCCTTGATTTACAAAGCCGTGTTCTCTTGCCAGTCTGTCTGCTTCATCGCTATCCCCATCGATTTGCACCGTCCATCGATTCGAGTATTCCAGAGCAATTGAAAAGAAAACTACACAAAACAAAACGCTCCAAAATAAAAGGGATGTTGACTGCACAGCCATGGTGGAACTTGTTTTCTCCGTTGTCTCAAAGGTTTTTAGGAGAGGTTACAAAGCTGGTAAAAGCATGCGGAAGCTCGTTGTAAGAGGAGCACTAGGGGGCTGGACAAGGGATGGAAAACTGCGGATAACAAAATAAAATGAAAATAGTTTTCAAAAGTTTGATGATCAGAAAATTCTACCGCAACAGATTGTTGTAAGAAGTTTATTACGAGGCCCTTTTCAGGGTGTTTGTCGAAGAAACGGGTTTCTGAACGGAGATTAGGACAGACACAACCTTCTGAAATCATTCTCCTTCCGCAAGCCTGCTGCTTCAGCAATCCAGGATGAAATAGATGAGACTACAGAAGGTAAGACGTTTCCTTATGTCCAGGCCTTTTCTCAGGGTTTACAAATAAGTTACAACATCCGTTAGAGTACAATTACGCTAACTCTTCCTTCAGCATTTCAGGATTGTCAACTAAGGTGACACGGGGCGTGTTTAAAAGACGAAATGGCGAAATGACGAAATGGAACTAAAGACAAGAGCCAAAGTTATAAGATATCACCGTTCCACTGAAATCTGTTGCCGAATTTATTTTGTGGATTATTCGACACAAATAAAAGAAACACCTTTCGGTAATTTCGATTCCAGTCTCCCTCTGTAAACAGGGCGCAGATTGCGCCTAGGATATTCCTCATCAAAATGGCGGCGTTATGGGAAGGAAACGATTTGTTTATCTCGTTTTTACTGTCGGGCAGCGGCTATGACGTTATGCTTTGAGCTCCAGCAATCACATGAAATAGAT
Organism: Platygyra sinensis; assembly: GCA_019787425.1. Classification (NCBI taxonomy): domain Eukaryota; kingdom Metazoa; phylum Cnidaria; class Anthozoa; order Scleractinia; family Merulinidae; genus Platygyra; species Platygyra sinensis. The sequence goes on along the minus strand of JAHPZR010015899.1, from coordinate 5,469 downwards.
TATGAAAGCGAAACCCACTTCGCGATGAAGTTTACAAAAGATAAACGTACTTTGCACGGAAACGGAGTGACATGGGATGCTCATATCAAATAGATACAAGGTAAGCTTTGTAGTGCAGTGCAGATATACAAATAAACACGGGAAACATTGTAAGAAATTGGTAAATTCAACAATTACAAGTAACAAGGTGAAAAACAATTTTTCCCCGGAAAAAAGTGAACTCAAAAATTAAATGCTCCGTCCCAAAACAGAATTAATCGGGCAACAATTATAAACAATTATTGGATGAGGTTTTTGTGATATCCGGAATAATCAAGGTCGAGGTAAGCCTTCGGCTTCGGCTGATAACACTAACCGAGAAACGAGCAAGGAATATTCCACAATGATGCTAATGTTCGTGAAAAATGACGATTGCGTGACACTAGGTAAGTTATAAAATGACATGCCATCATGTATTTATTTATTTATACTCAGTCTGCATTTTGTACCTAGTCTGCAGTCTGCAGTCTGCATTTTGTACTGACGGTTTCGACATACATCTTCAGAAGTGACGGTTTGGAATAGAAGTAACAACTAAATTCAAATTAAAGATAAGTAACTAACTAACAATAACAATGACACAAGCTGAGAAGACCCATTTCAAATTTGATGGCCAATACAGTCAAACCTCTATTAAGCGGTCACCTTCAGGAATGAGCCAACTGACCGCTTAATAGAGGTTGACCGCTAAATAGAGGTTTCCCAAAATGTAGTATATGATATGGTAAAAATGGAACTGTAGCGTGTATACAGTATATTGTATCGGTTCACAACAACAGGAACACAAAATATTAGAAAAAACATCAAGTAATTGCATGTTCAAGGAAGTTCACGCTTATAGGTCTAATCACGGTAAATTGAAACCTACCCTAAACGATACTGTTAGCAACGAGAAGCTTTATCTTTACTGATTAGTTTGCATAATTTATATGCAAAATTTTCTTAGCTTCTGTCATTGCTCAACCAAACGTCAAGTTAGATGAATTTGTTTTCCAAAATGCGTTTTATTGTCATGTTTGTCACCGCAATTTGTGTGTTATTAAACTGCATAGCCGTAGGCTGGGCAGTTTCTTGCTCTGCCTTCAGTTTTTTTCTTTTTTAAACCGCGCAGCCGGAGGCTGGGCGGTTTCTTGCTCTGCCTTCGGTTTTTTTTTTTTTTTTTTTTTTTGGGGGGGGGTGGGAGGAGCGTTGCGTGACATCCCAAGGAGGAGACTAATCTTTCCCCGGCTTTCCAAATTTGCTCTCATAATAATGATAGGAAATTATCAAGGGCTAACTAAATCCTCGAACCACCTTTTCCGACCTTAACCGGCACGCCCCGGTGTAGTTGACGTCACCGGTACGGCCCCAGTAAATCTGTGCCTTTTATCGTGAAACGGAGAATTCCCTCTAACAAGGTTTAACACATTATGCTTGACAGAATAATGTGCAACACTTACTTTTTTTAACAACGGACGAAGCCATCAAGTGACACAGCATATTGTATTACAGGAAAGGTGATGATTGCACTTTGAAAGAGGAGACTAGGAAAGTAGTTTTCAGTTGTGATGTATTAGGTCCGAGTGAAATGTCTCAAAATTTTACTATTGCACAACGACGAAAGAGAGGTCTGCAGTGAAAAGCATTATTGTACAACTTCGTTAGAGATCAACGATGTTTTTAAATTCAAAATAAGTCATGTCTTTTCACATTGAGAATCAGAGACAGTCTGTTTATCTATTTTAATTCTCAATGTCTTAAAACGCAATTAAGTTCATTTCAGCCTAACACAATAGATCTCAGAACGACGCGTTGAGGAATAAGCCTCACAAACTTTATAGTTATTCTCCAGAGCCTCGTACTGATCAGTGTTGTTTTACTATATCGAAATTGGTTTATTAGGATATTTATGGTCTGGGGAAAAGTACCTTTCTTCGGTTTGAAAAACAAGCTCACGATTTCCGACGCTGGTTACTAAGCAACATGAAGACACCGCTGCATTATTCGACGACAGCTCACGTCCGTTTTCCTTCTTTAGTGTGACTTCTTCCACGGTGTTTTCGGAAACGGTATTTCTACCCCAAACTATTTGCAGCGAAACGTTTTTTAACGTTGTTTTACTGTAACGAATTGGTGGTTTCCTAACCATGGACTAGAACGTTTCCACATGACATGGCGGCGGCCATGTTGGCATGTAGGTGTTCTCAGCAATGACATTTTTCTCCTTTGGAAAACAAGTTATTTCCTTATGCCGCAATAATTTTTTTCCTGTTTGGGAACACTGATCAATATGTTACCGTGTAAACGCTCGATATCATGATGCGTCGAGAGCAAATGGAACAAAACATGAAAACAATTTAACTATGACTGTGATTAAGAGGTGCTATAGCGGAACTCAAATTAATTCAGTTGAGGAAACTCAAGTTTTTTGTCAGAAACTAATGAAACGGTTACATATGTTTAAAAAGACCCAAAAACGGCTTGCAAGTCAAAGTTTGGTAGGAGAGGTACGTACTCTCCAACGCTTGAACAATTCAACAGTCCTAAAGTCATCTCACATTAAGCCATTCCGCAGCATAAAGCAGATCGTGTCAAACATAGTAAGTATGTGTGACAGCCTGACTCCTGGGAAGATAAGGAGAAAAGTTTTTGTTGTAATGAGGCGAGTTAATGCGAATCCAAGATGGCGGACCAAAGGGTGTGGCCTGTCCGTGGAAATGAGGCGGCGGGTTGGGAAAGGGACTGACTCTTCTTTCCCACACTTCATGTTGAGTATCAAGAATGTATTGGCAGTCAGATCCTAGCCTAGTGTTTCCTACAAATATAAACGAAAATATTAACACACCATTTTTATATGATAACATTCGAGTCGCAGCTCAGGGGATAGTTTCGGAAAAAAAACTCCCACACGATTTCTTTTAAGTTTTTAAGACGCAACAATTTGTTGAGCACTAGCAAGTAGTAAATTATGAATAACAGACCAAAAGACAACGGACATATTGCATAACTGTTTTCTGTTATCAAACCACACGAGGTAAAACAGAAATTTTAACTTACTGGTAGGGCATTTTAGGCCTTTTTGTGTTAGTACATCTTTTTGTCCACATTACTTTTCTAAAGATCAAGCGCTTATAGCTAGTGATTTTACTTTCTCAGAATGTGCGTGTAGCGATCTCACGGTGAGGGGTCAAAAGAGTTGGACGGGACATCAGACTACTGTTTAGTAGCTTTTTGTTTACAACACTTCGCCAGTTTTTGTGGCGCCTCAGATTTGTTTAACGTTTCCAAGAGAATATGATTTGTTAATCTCTTGAGGGTTGGTGTTACTCGAGATTTTGTTCCCATGATTCGCCGTCATATCTTTGATCTCCTGATAACACTATTTTCTATTTTGTCCACCCGTGTGTGATTTTTTAGCGCAGAGGTTGCTATCCACTCGCACTGCCCTCCAACACTAAGCCCCCGCCTGGTTCGTTTGCCAGACCCCCTAAAATAGTCTTTATCTTACATACACAATAGATAAATACTTGTTTTGAAGTTCAGATAATTGTAATTTCTCCCGTCATACCTTGAAATCTTGAGAGACCAGCAAACATGTGATCAAATCTCTGGGCGTCATTTTGAGCTCCTTTATCCTTTAGCAATCTGTCAATGGAGAATCTGTTAAGATCAATATTTCCCTTGGCTAATACGTCTGAGCTGGACTTGACATGAAGATCATTATCAATACCAGATCTTGAGCTTTTTCTGACTTCATTTGGTGTTGTAGGTAGCTTACCCTCGTGTCCTTCTACGGAAGACTCTTGACAAAACTTCTCATTCCCTTTAGGTCGAGGTTGTCGCTTTCGTCTTCGCCTAAAATGACCATCATCACTAACATATTCCCTCAACGAATCCAGCAGAACTGTCCAGTAATTATCCTTTCCCCATGGCCGCGATGGATCCTTCAATATTTTTACGAAGCACTTGTTAAACGAGAGGTTGTGTCGCACCGAGTTCTTCCATCCCTGGTACGTTCCTCGGAAGAACTCGTAATTCTCCACAAGGTGTTTGTTTATCTCAGTCAGGGTGAGCTTCTTGTTAGGCGAGCTGAGGATAGCTGTTGTTATGAGCGCAATGTACGAGTGTGGAGGCTTGGGTTGATCTGTCCGTCGGCGGGTCTTTCTGGTCTTCAACAAACTCTCAGACATCTTTCCGTGGTGTTTTACTTACGGATTAACGCTAACACGTCTTTAAGAGGCTCTTCACCGCCTTATATCTGCATGAGCGTTATAAGTAAGCGGATCAAGCTAGTTGTTTATAGTTCTGTTACAATACACAAATGACGCTCTTATGCTCATCGTGTTATTGCACAAACACAGGAAGCTGTCAAGCCTGCACACCACCCACAAAGTTTAATTAAAAACACGCTGCGTTTACACACTCTACTGTAGAAAAAATGCCGTAAGTGTCTGATGAAATTCTAAACCGCTAAGCCTTTTAATTCATCCGCTAATGCAATTACGGCTCCTTTAGTTTTCTTATCCTTTCTGCAAATTGCTTTTATGCAGCGGGTTTCACAGTGCAACAGATAAATTGATAATTGCTGACCTATTATGTGGGTTGCCAGGAGAACGCTGACTTTAAACTAATGATAGATTGAACATGAAATTTTTGAATCATAGAATCATTTGTCATTTGGACTGAAAAAGCAACAGAGCTTTTCATGAGGAAGTTTGAAAACAATTAACGTTAATCTCCAACAGCGACATAATATTCCTTCTTTCTCTTTGCATCTTTCTGTGACAGGTTTAATTGAGGTAGGCCGCTTGAAAATGAACTCATTCACACGGACCTGATCAATATAAAAACAAATACTGCACAGTACTTAAAGCACAGTATCTCTGGTACAATACAAAAAGAAAATGCGTGAACAACGATTGAAGAATTTCCGTCGTTATAGTGTGGAGGAAAGGCAGGCGTGTTTCCTGTCCTTGTTAATTACTTTCTTTGAAACTAATCGATTGTCGTTATCGAGTTATCGCAGACCATATCCCCCACGCCTTCTTAAAGATTTTGTTCTTAGAATTCTACAGAGCCACGCCTGACAGAAAAAGGTTAACTGAGAAGCGATTCCATCCCGGACGGAAATCCTGCTCTAAAATTGTTAGGTATAAACTAAGGCATTTTGGGTGTACGGTATACGGGGGGATTTTAAATCCAGTATACGGTATTCAGCTGGGAGCCAAAATTGGGCTTTTTATGGGTATAACGTAAATTCTGTTTTTCCAATAGTTGGTAGCTCGAATGAATTTGAGGGGACATTTTGGGTATTGGTATACCACAACTCCTATTTGCGACCCCGACAAGTGCAACATCTTTCACATGGCAAGACAAGACAAGACAAGACAACTTTATTATTACATTTTACACATATTACATGCACTTCTGCTTGAGGTTTATGAGATTTTC
>JAHPZR010015898.1:7500-20416 GCA_019787425.1 Platygyra sinensis | reverse complement strand
CCTGATCCGGGCTGAGACAGAAAGGTACGATATTGTTGGCTCCGGGAACAGGCTCTTGGGAGTCAAATGAATAAGGTGATAGCATATTTGCAGGTGAATATTGACCCGGGCCATGACTTAGTGTTTTTCGGTGTGAAAACCTGGTTAATGTGGTCCTCGCCGAGTGCGTGATTCTACATCCGGGAACTTGCATAAGACGAGTGTAAGAGAAAGTCCAGAGGTATTTATTTGTCAATAGGCTGTGTTTTTCCAAATTATTCGATGATATTTCACTTACGTTAAACGTGAAAAGATTATGCGTAGATGTGAACAGTCTTGTCAGTGCCGCGAAAGTGTGTGATTGTGTGATTTCTGCATGGTGTTGACAGGCATGTGAACGCTTGTTTGACTGCGGTGTCGCCAAAACAGTCCGTTTAGCTTAGCTGATCGTACCTTGGAAAAAGCAACTGTCGGCTCAGAAAAATTAGATCTAGGTCTAGTTTTAGCGGGCTCTAATGGCACTGAACGGCATCAAGCCAGTCTTTGTGCAGATAAGGTGACAATTTGTGCACTATGTTTCATTCAGTTTGTTGTCTATTCCATGCGAAATCCTGTTGTTTATTGGACCGCGAAAAGAGTAGTGTCCATTAAAGTTGCTAGGTAAGCCTTAACCAGGCACTTTTCGCTGCACAGCAGCTCACTCATCTTAAAATTTGCAGACTGAAATGACACTGCTTTAAAACTTCGCCTGAAGTTAAGTTACTGAATAAATGTTCTAAAATTTGCGTCATTTTAAATTTTGACACGTTGGAATGCTTCTAGGGACCAGTAAGTTACTGCCCGGCGTCAGGTAAAGGCTTTTCATCGGCCTTTGGACGTGTTTTATTGAATGATTGCCAAGTATTAGCTAGAATAAGTCGTTATCTTTGCTAACCCGGTTTTCAAAAATCCAGGTATAATTTGTTTTACCAAGCTGAACTTTTCCCTGATTATAAAACTCGACGTCCTACCCTGCTTAACATATTATTTTGACCACGTGACATGTCACGTGATCAGTTCGTAAAAAAATTTGTAAATCGGCGAATTGGTGGCGAATTTCCATCCTATTGATCAATAATTAACAATTATTCACCGAAGTGGAGGTGAATATCCACCGCTTTACCGGACACTGAGGTGAATAATTGTTTTAGTATATACCACACAAGCTGAATACTAGCGCCCAAAGAGTAACTTTAGTTGTGACAATATAACGCCAAAAGCCATTTTGTTTTTGTTCTGCTGCTCGGAGGTGAATAGTACTTGGCTAATCACCTCCGAGCTGTTTTTACCCAATAAAATTTTTCTGTGAAAAGAGGGAAGGTCATTCCAAACGTGAGAGGATGGAAATAATTGACCTGCTCCTGGATGATATTACTAAAAACCGCCACCAATTCCTCAAATAATTAACAATTATTGGACGAGGTTGAGCAAAATATCGTAATTTGTCAGTGGCGAGCTGATGAATTATTTGCCGAAGCCGAAGGCTGAGGCAAATAATTGATCGGCGAGACACTGACTAATCACGATATTTTGCGACAACCGAGTTCAATAATTGTTTTATCATTCGATCACCAAGTTTGTTTTCATCTTTTAATCACTTCCTGGAAGCTCAGGGAAGCGATCAGCCATTTTTCTCTCGGGAGGTGGTTCCTACTACGCATGAGCAGAATATTATTTGCAGCAAAACACGTTTAGACGGTACTACGCATGAGCAGACCATTATTTGCAGGCAGTTATTTGCAGGTCACGTGGTGGGCTGTTGGCCAATGGAAGGGAAGAAAAAACTGCATCGAATGATAATGGCTATTTTCTGCTAAACGTCACGTGACCTGTCTGAAGTACCAGTTCTACTTTAAAATGTTCAGGATGTCACGTTAAAACCTAACTGTGTGCTAAATCTGGTGCCATTGTCATTTATACCTTTAGAAGTAAGTCTTAAACTTCTTGAGAAGGTCGCAAAGAACATAGTTCTTCCCTCCCCACCCCCTTTAAAACATAATTCGCCTGCTCTTCTCTATGTATACTGTTTGTGCTATGTGCTTGTTTTTGTTATAGATGGGCGCATATTGCCTGAAGCCTTTCGTCGGTGCGAGGACCTTTACGAAGTGAACCCGGAGCATCCCTTGCGTCCTCTGGTCCTGCAGTGTCTCGAAAATAACCCGCCGACCGTCCAACAGCTCACGATCTGGTGAATGCAGTCAGCGCCTTCAAGGAAGAGAACGATTTTCATCGATCGCAAGATAATCTTCAGTGCAGAAGGCCGATCCATCGTGTTACCGATGGCCAGTATGACTACGAATTCAAAGTTGTCATGGTTGGAGACCAGGGAGTGGGGAAAACGAGCATTGCGACTAAATTTGTCAAGCCCGATTTTCCATTCCAAGACCGATTGCCGTGCACCATTGCATATGGCTTGTACAACGAACGTCTTCAGCTTAGGGGCAAGTCAATTCTGCTTCAAATTGTTGATACATCAGGACAGTTTGGCCCTACGAGTTCACTTCCGCAGATGTTCAGAGGGGTTCATGGAGCCGCAGTTGTTTTTGACGTGGGCTCGTGGATTCTATTGTGAGTGTTCGCCAGTGGGTGTCCATGGTGCGGGAGAGATGTGGATATGACATACCCATCATCCTCGTGGGAAACAAAACGGACAGTGAACCCAGGGAGGTTAACTTTGAAACGGCTGAAAATGTGAGTCTCGAATTCAATCTTTTTTACATTGAAGTAAGCGCCAAAACCGGTGTAAACATCGAAGAGCCATTTTGCGTGTTAACAGAACAGTTGATGCAACAGAGAGATCTGGGCTCTACTTCTTTGTCCTCTCCGTCAAGGAGCGCAGCTTCCTGTCCGCCGAATATTTCTCCGCGGCGCTATGAGCCTCCCGCACGAATAACTACCAGGGAACAGGTCGCGCGAAAGAGAATCCAAAGAGACCCTCATGGTTTCAGTTTTAAGCTTAAAGACAAGAGTGTTGATACTTCTCCTTCTCTGTATGCGAGTGTGCGGAATGCTTTTCTGCAAGCCCTTTACCCTCTACCACAACTCACAGAGTGGATGAGACGACAGAGATCTCTGTGAGATTCTTCTTTAAGGTAAGTGTTGTCTTATTCTGCGTTATGTATTAATGAACGTATTTGGTCTGGTCTGGGAATTTCAGAATGTCAACAGTCTTGTTCTCAATGTAGCTGTGCGCGACACGCCACGGAATTTAGTAACAAGGCGTCTCTTTCCAACAAACCCGAGCCAAACACGGGCTGTTTTGCGGTGCATTTCTGTATCAGTGCGGTGGCACAAGGAATCGCACGATAATTTGGACTTTCAAGCGTCCGACATGACAGGTATCGACCACTTAGTGATGAAATAATAGGTAACGGAATGCAAAGAAGAAATTTCGATCCAATTTTCAATAACTGGTTGAAAAACTCGGTGGTAAAACTTCAGAAACACGGGAAGCAGCGCGCAACATGCATATATCTATGAGTGCGGTTTAAAACTCACGTTAGTTATTTTGGACGTCTTTATGGCTTCTGTTCGATGTCTTGCAGTTGATGGGGGAGACTGCAATACCGCCTGTTTTTAATGCCACTCCAAAACGTGCCGCAATCAGAGAGACAGACCGACGTGATTAATGATTCCATTTGAAACTCGATTTTCCTCTGTTTTGCATTGTGAATTAGTTTTGTGTTCCCATTTGAGGAAGATACAGAACTAGAAAAAAAATCAGTAACCAGTGTTAAACATCTTGTTGAGCCAAAATCGTTCTTTGGTTGCAAAGTTGTTAAAAAAAAGAATAAGCTGCTAGACTGCAGCCTTTGACAGAAAATAGAAAAACCACAAATGTAAAAATATTGAGTAAGAAGATGCAAAAATGACGGAATAAATATATAGAAAGTAAGTGACAAATGAGAAGAAAATTGAAAGAGAACAGAATGTTGCCATTGTTACGGTTTTGGAGCCTTCAGGAAAGGGCCGAAAGTGAAATACAGGAACGCGAAGGACCACTTTCTCATTCTCTGTGCGTTCTCTAGGGCTGCGCACACGGATATCACGCACTGCTCACTGCCCCGGCAAGAATGCTTTTCTTCCTCTATCTGTACTGATTGTTAGCGACGTGTTCGTTGTATTGTCGGAAAACATAAACTTGTTCAAAAGGAGCTTGTGGGATTTGTTATAGAGCTGGAGTTTATTTGAATCTAATGCGCTTTCTTATTGCTTCAACTAAAGTCACGTGACAATGACTAAATCTGAATATCGCCTGGTAAACACTTAGCTACTGTTTCCTCTGTTTCCCTCGCTTTGACTGGGAGCGTATCAACATTCTCGAGAAAACTAACCTAAGTATTTCCCCCGCGACCAGCGATCAAGTGTATAATATTCTATTTTATGGATCAAAGTCCTTAATCAAATTTACATCCCAGTGAGGTTGAATTGGGTAAATTTCTTGCAGCAACTCTTCTATCCCATGTGAAGGTCAAATTATAAGCCATTAGTCACACACATGTGAACTGTTTGTTGGCTCGTATGGTTTTATTTGCGGAACAGATAACAATTTGGAGCAAGAAGAAATAAGTCACAAAATGCTCATTTGGTTATCTTTTGTTCATAGTTTCTTATAATCTTGTAGGGTGCGCTTTGGCAACTAATATTACGCGGAAGGCCATTGATTAGGCAGAGGCAATACATCATTCCTTCAATACCTTTAATTGGCATTTTGTTCTCGTTTTTGTCACTTTCTTTGACATCTCTGTTCCGCTCTACACGTTCTTAATATATACGAGGGTCTCGATGTGGTGGTGGCTTTTACAGCAAACGGTTGGTATCTTGGCTTTTTTACGGCTACCGGTTAACCCCATTGAGACCATTTTTCCGATATTCATGCATGCATGTTATTTCCATCATCACTCAAAGACGGCAGACATAGACCAGATGTAGCAGGTAAGGGTTGATTTTCCGAAATTTGCAGTTAGCTGTTAGGGCAACGTGGACCTCTTTTCAGTCCCGTTGGTACCATTGGAAGGAATTGGTTTGGTAGGGAAAGTTGTGTGATCAAACGAGTTATTCCATACTAGCAAAGTTAGCATTTCTGAGAAAAGTCATTACAGTTGAATCCCCATTCCGCTTACATGAGGTAGCCGCAAGGCTCTGCTAGACCCAGAGGTTCACGTTGGAATATTATTTTTGTTTCTTTTAGCGGCGTGATCAAACTAGGAGACAAAATCGGTGAGGGATCGTACCGCGAGGTTTTCAAGGCCGTGTGGTGTGGAAAGCAGGTCGCTGCCAAACGAATTCGTCCTATCTTCTTCGAAGGAGATCACGACGGCAGCATCAGAGCCGCTTTCTTGGAGGAGTTTATATCGGAGTGGAAGATACTTCGGGGCCTTCATCACAACAACATTGTACAGTATTACACTGTAATCCTTCCTCCTGCTCCGGAGACACCGATCATTGTCACTGAATTGTTAGAGTGCGACTTGGCTAAGTACCTTCGAGAATCGGAGAGTAAACCGAAAGTGTCTTTCTCGGAAGTGATTAAATTGATGCTGGGGATTGCCGAGGCTTTGCATTACTTGCACTCTCTTGAACCGTCGATCGTTCATCGCAATTTGGCTAGCAGAAAAATTATGCTAACAAAATCGATGGATCCCAAGATTACAGGCTTAGATGCAGCGAAAGCTTTCACACGCCATTCATTGTGCACTACGGCGGTACCCGGTATGCTCCCGTATGCCGCTCCAGAAACATATCTTAAGAGGTTTGGCAGAAAACCAAGATATAACGAGAAAATCGACATATTTTCTTTTGGAGTGTTGACATTGGAGACCATTGTTGGTCATCCACCGAACCGTGTTTTGTCTGAGCCTGTTCTCGAAGGTAATGCTTCAGTCAAATCGTTTGTTTTGAGAAAGATATAATTGGACTTTAAAGCCCTCTTACACACGAGTGATTTTTCACCTGATTTTTGCTGCGATTTAAACTGCAATTTTGTGCGTGATTCTAAGTCGCACGGGTAAACCAGAGGGATTCCATGCGATTTTCTTGTGATTTGTTGCTGTTACGATTTAGCGCCGATTTCCAGGCGGCGTAACGAAAAATCTTTAGTTGTAAGCCCAAGGATGGTTTGTAAAAAGATGGCGGGAATGAATCACACCGGAAGCGTGAGCTAAGATATCTAAAAGGCCCTAAGGAAGACTTTGATTGTCGTCAAGATCTTTAATTAAGCAGGCGATTGATTAAACATTCCCTAACCCCTACTATTCGTCCCTTAAGTCCCTTGGCCTTCCGAGGCTTGGGAGTGGAAGATGGAGGATTAGTAAGCCAAACTGGACGAAGACCACTCGCTCCATTTTTCTACTCCCTTGTTTTTAACAGTGAGAGCTAAAACGAACTTTTACTTCTGTTATAGACGGGGAAATTGTCCCAGAGTACATTCGCCGGAGTGAAGACTTGGAAGAAATGGGTCCAGAGCATGCACTCCATAATCTTGTTCTCCAGTGCCTCGAAACCGTCCCTGAGGACAGACCCAGTGCTGCTGAAATCATTGAGACCCTGCAGAAATTTAGCACAATTGTGGAAGGAAAATCCTCAGGTTGTTTCCTATCTTCCTCATTAGATGCAAGGGTGTCAAAAATTACGCCTCCCAGAGTCCACAATACTGAGCTTAAAGCCCTTGCTTTTTCGGTGCTAGATTACTCAGGTTTCCAAGTGCTATATACTAAACTTGAGTCAATTCAAGTCAAGTCATGTCAGTTTTATCAGACTAGGACAAATAAGATTTACAATTTAAATTATGCACGTACGAGTAACATACTGGGTACCATGTCTTTAAGGACGCGTTCGTTTGGGATCAATCCGGAATAAGAATAATAGGCCCTTTGCAGTTAACGATCACATGGTACAAAAACCGCCATGCTGGAGAGCAAACTGCCCACTGGGACATCCAAAACAAAGCAACTTAACTTAATATTCTTTTGTTTTGGATGTCCCAGTGGGCAGTTTGCTCTCCAGCATGGCGGTTTTTAGTGCAGAGTGCATTATTGGGATGGTTTGGGGGGTTGACGCCGCTAACGCAATATGGCACTAAGGTGTAAACTTTAATGTTTGTTTAATTAATTAATTCCAATTAATTAATTAGCCTTGATTTGAGGGGGTGGGGTAGGTACCTTCAAGTGCTACGTAAAACATACTACACTTACATCCTCCTATGGACAACAGACAAAACTATATATGGTTCCAATATATTCTTGTTATCCTAGTGGTACTATTTTCTTAAGAACAAAAGAAATTTACTCGAGGCGCGTGCGCAGATTGATTAGCATTAGTGTTATCTATATGTTTAGTAAACAATACATTTCATACACAATTACAAACGAACGTTAAGTGATTTTCCTTGTGGTAGAACACAGCATGTAAGACGCATGCGCTCTAGAATTGTCAGCATGATACAATCCGATCTCGAGTTGAGAATCATGCGTGCGATACGATAGCAGTTATCTTTCAGGTAATATCTGTTCTTCCTTTTAGTACAAAGAACGCCTTTATGACAGCGTATCTTTTGGAATCATCCCTAGCTCGGTTAAAAAATGTCGTGTGCTATTTCGTGTTTGCTTTAAAGAGGGAAACGAATGGATTTCCTCAGCCGCTTGTTTATTTTCTCCCTTCTGTAAGAGAAAAAGAAGTTCACAAGTGTATTCATTCGAAACATTTCCGAGTTAGCGGTATTAAAATTAGTAATGTCGTGACAAAAGAAACTTCTCAAATATTGCTGCAGACACTGTGGCACTAACGGAAACCTCAAATAAATTTAGTTAGTCTTTGAGGGGACTCATTCACCAATGTAGGATATAATATCGGTCATGTTGAGACAATTCTCCGTTGTATTTATCGATATTGTGTATTTTGAGCTGGTTTATTGTTAACATCAACGTGCTATTCCGAGACACGACGTGACTATTTGATAATCAAATTAGCAATTGTTTATCAATGATATGAAAATTTGCCTCTTGAATGAAACAAAATCATTCCTCTTCCTTTTTTTTCACAAGTCAATAACATAATTTCATTTTTTCCAGCAGGAAAAAGGCGAGCATATCTTCCTTTGTATGTTTTTGAGAAAACAAGGGTATCAAGTTACAAACTTTGCGACGAAAACAAATGTATCAAGTTACAAATGTTGGCATTGAAAAAATAAAATTATCACGTTTGCTAGTTCAACGTCTTAATGAATTTAAAATGATCAAAATTCAACGTAAAACACCAAAGTGAAATTTAAAACCGTCTTGACAAGCACTAATTGTAAGTTATTTTTGGGCCTTAAACATGTTGAAGTAACAAGTTACATACAAGCAGTAGATGACTCAAAACGTACTGACAGACCTGCATAACACTCTGCACTATCTGAGATTGTCTCACTAGTTGTACCATGTGATCGTAAACTGCAAAGGGCGTATTGGAATAATGCGAGTAAGCGTTTGACTGTTTGGGAGCTATTCTCATTCCAGAATACCTGGATTTCTATTCCGGCTATTCTGCTCCCAGGAGCAGGATAAATTCCGGAATATATTCTTATTCCGGAATATCCCAAACGAATGCGCCCTACTGTAAATAACTTAAGATGGATTACACGGGGTATTAGTCCAGTCAATCTACGGTTTGTGATCAAAAAAATTGCAACAGAATTTTGCTCACTGCCATTCATTTGAGGATGGTACACTTAGTAACATACTAAAAATCTCCCAAAATCCGTTTAGGGGAACACGCCAAAATTTAGCATTTAAAATTGTGAACTTTTACCACAGGGAACCCAATACATTTGCACTCGCACGTTTTATCAAACAATCTTTTTATTGCTTTTTTCTTTATCTAAGAGGCTTGTGTAATAATAAACTAGACAGTTGTTTTTGTGTTCTTCCAGTTGAGAGAAAATGAAGAAGTCCCTTTTGAAATAATATAAGTACTCCAGCTATATTTGCAGAGGGACTCGAGTTGTAGAAAATACACTTTTTCGCAATAACACACAAGCTATTACAAAAGGTTACTTCCTTTCAGCTTGAATTGATTCTCGCTAATTATTTTTACATAATTAAAAGCCATTTTAAACCAGGCAACTGAAAGACTTTGAATTGTTCATGTTCTGACACGAAGTTTTCTCTTCTTACTTAACTTTAGAATTATTGTAAAAACGAAATACAACATTTATTCTACCTTCATCTATTGCGTAAACTATGGTCAAGGCTAGGATGATGCATTATAAATTCTTGAGATTACAACAACCAATACAATGACTATATTACAAAAACATCAGCTTTTAGTCATCATTTGAATCATCAAGGTCTGGTGCGGCGGAATTGGTGCAGCTTTGTCCTTTGGCTTGCGCAACCGAAGCAATCTGCAGCTCAACGTCCTTGCCAACAAAAAGAATGCGAAGGAAAAGTCGCAACAGATCAGGGATGAACTCCAAATTCTTTTCAATTGAAGACATTTGGTCGCTAGATGGGAAATTGTAGCTTGAAACGTCTAAGTTCTTGATGTCACTCTTGAGTAGCTTCGCTGCTGTCTCAACAATTCTTCTTGCCTTCTCTGCCTCACACAATTCTTTTTTTGGCTGACGATAGAACTCGCTGATAATTGATGACACTGTATGGTGGAATGTGACAACATTGGCTTTCTTGTACAAATTAGTTACCACGAATTTGTCTCCAAAATGTTCCTTTAGGTTTGCTTTCATGTACACAGCACTATATGCCTGTTCTTCGGAACCCTGTAGATACTCCTGCATTTTGGCAAGATCCGTTATTGTAATTTGCTCCTCATCATTCTCCTCTAGGAACTTTACAACTTTCAGAAGGCCGTAGCCTTATCAGTGTCCACTGGCCTTTCCTGCCGCGGTCGCTTTGTGTCCCTGTCTGAGCCATTATCACTGCAGTGTTGTGGACCTGCTTACCTGTACGGAAGTTAACGCTGCATGCTTGATGGTAAACAGTGTCTGCTGCATGCAGATCTTGAGCATACTCTAGCCTGCCTAACACTATTTCAGACCATTCACCATTTCTTTCTTTGCAGATCTGAGCTATAGAATCTTGGAAGTCTTGCGTTCTCACTGGAATGACGTCATTTCCCCTTTTTCTTCCGTCATTTTTTGCAGGTTGGCCGCAAAAAAAAACAGTGTTCTTTTGTGTTGAATCTTGGCTTGACAAAACGTCGACCTATAGCTGGTTGTTCTTCAATTATCTTTGAAGTTGACTTTTTCGGACTACAGAAATCTCGGCGGCATTTCTGATGAACGCTCTTGACCAACTTGGGTTTGAACTTCGTGGTCACCTCATGTGTCACTTACACGGTTAATACTATCGCTACCGTTATGTGTCAACACAACAACAGGCTGGCCATCGCTTATACCCTTGTATAATTAAACATCTTTTTCTTTGTATGAATGGCACATTGAAATTCTGCCTCTAATCTTAATAATAATGACTGTGCTATCGATAACGAATTTTTTTAGTGGCTCATTCCTTGCTAAACAGAATTCGAAATGCCATGACAACAGATTCGTCTTCTGCTCTTTCAAATTGTGAAAGGCCTTTAAAAAACGACAGGTCATTCCTTTCATTCACAAAGCTAGATGACTTAAGATAGTTGAGATATAATAATTAATTTTTAATAATTATAAACAGTATTAACCCTTGGTTATGATGAATTTCATCCACCTTTTGGATGATAAAGACTGTCTGATAGAATAGCAGTAATTACAATCACTGTGTGACTGATAGGGTTTATTTATTCATTTGTTCATGTTTTCATTCAGCGGATTGTAGTTCCATAGACAAAAACATCGTGAACACTGAAAAAAACTGTTTAATACTTGTAAAACACAGCCATTATTATTTAAAAAAGAGTAATATTTATTATATATAAATTATAATGAAAAGAACACAACTTTTCACAAAAACAGTGCAAGTACTGCCAGAGATTGAAGTGCTGCATTAAATGTGTGACAGCATTAAAATCGTCAGCGGTTTACTCTCATACGTTGTGTATTTCCTACAAAAGTATGTTTAGTTTTGTTTGGTTCATGTATTGTGCACCGAATGTTCCCAGTGAAGGAAAGATTGTCAAGCAAGTCACCAAAACGACGAAAAGAGGATTTTTCCGTGATTCACAATAAATTTGGTAACCCTATGGCCAATTTGCTGAAGTATTTATCTTATTGAAAGGACCACTTTTAATTTTCTTTAGCTAAACAAGTACTGGAAAATTAGTTAGTCATTATCGAAGCACCTTAGACAGTGAAACAAGCAATGAAATAATTCCTCGTTAAAAAGTATGAGAACACATGTATTGGGCTCCCTGTGGCAAAAAGTTCACAACTTTAAATGCTAAATTTTGGCGTGTTCCCCTCATCGGATTTTGGGGGATTTTTAGTATGTCACTTAGTAGACCATCCTTATTTGCATGGCAGTGAAAAAAATTCTGTTGCAATTTGTTTGATCAGGACCATCTAAAGAGATTGACTGGACTAATAAGGCCTAGAGATAACTTCATGGAAAATGCTATCATACGATTTTTATTCACGAGTTGAGAAGACGGTATTTATAAAAAACGAACGAGTGAGTTTTCTGATAAGTATCAACGAGTGAATAAAAGTCGTACAAAGCATTTTCCACGCTGTAATGTGTTTATTTCATAGGTACTGAGATTTTGTCATGTAGTATATGGTAGACAAATTGCACAAATGGGACGATGAAAAGCGCAAAAAATAGTTCAAGTTCAAAATGAAAGCTTGTTAAATTTATTACATGAAAGCTTATTAAATTTACAACACTTACTGTGTTCATCATATGTCAACAAAGTCAAATCTCTATAATTCAAGGAAGCCATGCCAATAAGCTTCGTGATGTCATCATGAAAATAAGTCCATATTTAGTTATCGTCGGTCATTTTCCAGCTCTACGAAGCTTCAGACGGTTCCATCTCACCGCTTCGGGACTTGACGGATTTGCGGCAAGCGTCAGAGACTGATTTACTGTGTTGATGTGGATGGAAAAATTGCCACCTTGAACAACGGCTCAGCTTAACAATGTCATGGACTGCCTACGGTATTCTGGGATTCAGAGGACGAAGCTGAGGTACCAGCCATCACACTGCTTAGCGCTTTTGACATGTGGGCTGTTGCTTCGTTGAAACAGTGCTGTAGTTTTCTATGCTCTTCAAATTCTTATGACCAGATAGTTGTGTAATTTGCGTGGGTGGAATGTCATATTCACTTGGTGTCTGGATCATTGTCTTTCTGCCGCTGTGATTTCGAAGCCTATCGTTTTGAATCCCTGCCTTCTTGATCTGAACCGTTGTCTTCATTAAACCGTTGAGTTTGTTAACGCCAACAGAGCTGGACTTGAACCAGCCTTTTCTTGCAAGCAAGTTTACCTTTAAAGTGTTCTTTACGGCCAGGTAAAAAGAAGACTCGTCTTGGTTCATTTCCTCAGGTCTCTTCCTGGCAAAAATGTAAACCGCAACAAGATCTCTTTCAGTTCCATCGCTCGGTCGCAAACATTTTTGGTGGTATATACAGCTTTGACAACGCTGTGATCTGATCCAGTTCTAGTTTTTGTCTCTCTTTCCTTAAACTCCAAGTACTCCACTCCGCTCGCCATTTTGCGCAGCTTTACATCTCCCCGGCACATATCACGAGGTTCTTTACACCCACGGAGTCCAAAGTGAAGAGTGTTGTTTAGCCAGAGCGTGTTTAAAAGTGCCTTGAGACTATACATACCGAGCAAACCCTTGTCGTACAGTACCTTTAACTCTTCGATTGTCAAAGCTACTGATGCGTTTGGTTTATTCCCTTTTCCTTGTTCCTTGACCTGTTTTTCCGTGGATTGAAGAACTTTTTTGGTTTTCTCAA
>JAHPZR010015898.1:0-2500 GCA_019787425.1 Platygyra sinensis | reverse complement strand
TTGAAGAACTTTACTCTGAGGTTGGCCCACCAAAAGTTTTGTAATGTGATAATGGAGGAGAGTTCAAGAAAGCAGTTGAGCACTTGTGTCGAAAACTAGAAGTGAAGATAATAAGAAGCTCACCGTACCATCCCCAATCACAGGGCAAAGTGGAACGATCACACCGCACGTTGCGCAAGAAAATTATGTATGACCTTGGACATATGTCAAAAGTTGGAGTGAACTGGGTTTCCCAGCTAAGAGAGTATCAGAAAATCCTCAATGAAGAACCAATGGATGTCCTCGGTAGTCAGTCGCCATTCGAAGTTTTTTACGGAAGAGAGGCAAATGCGGTAACACAAAGAACCCCTGGGGGCCTTTGTTGCAAAGAGGGAAGCTCATCCAAACATGCAAATGTTTTACCCAAGGACAATGATTTTACAAAACAAAGTGATCAAACTACAAGAATAAGAGCCAAAGCGAAGGAAGCAGACAAGGTTTGGGATGAACGATACATTCAACGAAGAATGAAAAACAATCCTTCTTCAAAATACTATGTTGGAGAAACTGTTCTGATCCGTTTTCCGTTTTCCAAAAAAAGTCGGACTGCGCCAAAACGTCGTTTTGTATTAGAAGGAAAAATCATTAAGAGAAATTTACGAAATGCAAAATACAAAATATCATTTGAGAACCCAAAGACGAAAAGGCATCAGTGTACTTGGATATCAGTGGAAGATATCACAAGTTTAACAGTTGAAAAAGAAAAACGCCGGAAAGATCTTGCTAGGGAAAGGCTAAAGAACAAGGGAAAGAATCTAAATAAAAAGGAGCGCAAATCTAGTCATCGCAAAAAATATTATATTCCTCTGGAACGCAATGACCAGCATGAAGCATTTAGGTATCAGGGCTTTGCTATTTCGTTTAACCCTGCTGGAGATGGTAACTGCCAGTTCGCAGCCGTAGCTCATGCTTTGCAAGATTTCGGGATCTACAGGTCTAATGAAACACTTCGGCGCGAGGTCGTTCAGTATTTATCAGACAATCCCAATGCCGCGGATGGAAGTCCTTTAGAGCTATTCGCAGCAATGCCCTGGGCTGAATATCTTAATACAATGGCACAAAATTCGACATATGGTGATCAGTTATCTCTTCAGGCCATGGCTAACCTTTACCTTGTAGAGATAATTGTAATTTCTAGTCTTGGTCCTGAGGGAAGAACTGTCATTAGTCCTCAGAACTGTGAACCTGTGGCTCAAGTTCTCCTGGGTCATTTTTCAGAGGATGAAGGTATCCACTATGTCTGCTTGGTCGCTAATAATAGAGTTCATCAAGAGAGCGACGAAAAAACAAGAAAAGAAAACGAAAACATTCTTGAAGATGGTGAAGAAAATGAGCATGAACAAAACGATCATGAAAATGGTATCGAAAATGATGCAGTACTTTCTAACGACGAACAAAACGTTAAAAACTCTGAAAATCAAGGTGAACAGCAACAACAACAACAGCAAGAGGAAGAAAAACAAGAACAACGACAACAAGAACAACATGAAGAAGGACAAGAAGAAGGAGAAGTTGCTGAGGAAGTTAAACTGGAATCACTGCCAGAGGAGGTCCTCGATATAATAGTAAACCTATCTATGACAGGACATAATCGAACAATTGTTGATACATATAATGCCTTAAGCCACACATCTACCAAATTCAAAAGATTAGTTTCTCGATACATTAAAAGGTTACCGAAAATAAGCGCTAACAGAGACATGCACCCCGGTCTCCACAGCATGAGACAGATTCTAAAACAGTATGGAAGAGGTAGCGGGCTTGTGATGGCATTAAAAGAAACCATAAACAGTCCTCAGTGGATACATGCTTGGATAAATCTTCTTTTCACTGGGGTTGCAACATGGATGTATGTAACAGCCATTTTTTGGAAAAAGGGGAAAAAATAGATTTAGCTACTTGCCTTGTACTGCCCGGGACGTGGAACGGAATCAATACGTCTTGGAAATGTAAAAGACTGTTTTCCACATATGCTAAAGTTATTTTCATGATTTATTCGCATTCATCAATAACGGGTATGATGGCAATGCAAACCTGACACTCCAGACAATTTCTTTAATTATTAGTTGCCGCTACACTGTTAACGTTGTAATAAACCGAGTTTTGTTCTATAGAAAGTTGCCTAGTATTTTACCCTAGGATTGCCCATGTGCCTCAAGGGATGTCTAACAAATCTTATCAATATCAATAGTCTAGGACTTTGACCACCTGCCCCACCCAACCAACCTGCAAGTCAGCAGTTCTAGCCCGATACTCCTCTCTCTGTTGATTGTTCTGGCTCCAATAGGGATCATCCAACCTCCCCCCCCCCCCTCTTCACCACCTTACCAACTTGCCTGACATTGGCTTAAAAGCCGCAAGGAATTTTGAAAAATTTAAACAGGCGTATTTGCAAAGAATTTTGTCTTGACACAAAGAGAACCTCAAGCTCCTTCAAATGAATGGAATGTCATCATCCCCC
>JAHPZR010015895.1:37500-48571 GCA_019787425.1 Platygyra sinensis | reverse complement strand
TTGATTAGCATTAGTGTAAACTATTTGTTAGGTCACCGATACATTTCATACACAGTTATAGAAGGATCTTTAAGTGCTTTTCCTTGTGGTAGAACACAACATGTAAGACGCATGCGCTGTAGCACTGTCAGCATGATACAATCCGTTCTCGAGTTCAGATTCGTGCATGCGATACCACACTCTCGTCTTAACCAGCGATAACACTTATATTTCAGATAATATCAGTTCTCCCTTTTAGTGCAAAGAACGCTTTTGTGACAGCGTATCTTTTGGAATCATCCCTAGCTCGGTTCAAAATGTCGCGTGCTGTTTTCAAACTATTTTGTGTATGCTAAGCTTTAAGAAAGGAAACGAATGGATCTCCTCAGCCGCTTGTATAATTTCTCCCCTATAAAAGAGAACAAAAGTTCACAAATGTATTCACCCAAAACATTTCCGAGGTAGCGACATTAAAAGTAGTAATGTCGTGACAAAAGAAACTTCTCAAATATTGCTGCAGACACTGTGGCACTTGTGGAAACCGCAAATTAGTCAGTCTTTGAGAGGACTCAATCACCGATGTAAGATATAATATCGGTCAAGTTAAAACGCTTCTCGGTTGTATTAATCGATATCATTATGTATTTTGAACTGGTTTATTGTTAACACCAACTGTGGCAACCTAATAAGAACGTGCTATTCCGAGACAAGACGTGACTATTTGATAATTAAATTAGTAACTGATTATGGATGATATGAAAATTTGTCTCTTGAATGAAACAAAAATCACTCCTCTTCCATTTTTTCATAAGTTGATAACATTACTTCATTTTTCTCCAGCAGGAAAAAAGCGACCATAATTTCCTTTGTATGTTTTTGGGAAAACAAGGGTATCATGTTACAAACTTTGGGAGGAAAACAAAAGTATCAAGTTACAAATGTTGGCGTTGAAAAAATAAAAGTATCGGGTTTGCTAGTTCAACGTATCAATCAATTTAAAATAAACGAAATTCAACGTAAAACACCACAGTAAAATTTAAAAGCGTCTTGACAAACAGTAATTTTTGAGCCTTGAACTAACAAGTTACATACTGGCAGCGGATTACTCAAAACGTACTTACAGTCCTGCATAACACTCTGCACTATCTGAGATTGTCTCACTAGTTTTAAAACCAAATTAAGCGTTCAGACCTAATTATCATTCGCAGGAACTCACATCGAACTTAGAAGAAACAGAGAATATTGTGTTGATGAACCTACAAATTGTAAACCGCGGCATTACAAGAAATGTACGAAAACCAGAGAGAGGACTTCAGAAGGAATCTACTACAAGTTAGTGTAATAGGCGGAGAAGAACTTTGTACCGAGATCATTTAAAACTTCTATATGACTGTTTTAAATATGCCGTAAAAAAAATCATCTCTAACAAAACAAAATTTGAAGTTCCTAAGAAACACTTGAAAGTACTGCTGAAGTCGAACTAATGATGAAATTCTACCTGTATTAAGTTTGCACAATTTCTCTGGACCGAATTTAAAATTCATTTTCTCGGATTCCCATGAGAAATTGTTTTTGGTGTTATTTCTGGCAACTTGTTATATTTTAAACTATTAGGAAATGCAAAAAGGACTGTACTACACTTAAAGTTATTCTGGTAAAAGATTTATGAAATATGAAATTGTTGGATTTCCCATCGGATTTCGTCTTAGTATGACGAACTCACCTCACACTGGTCACTGAGCGGCATCAGTCCTAGTGAACTTCCATCACGACTCTTAACGCTAAATTCTATTCCCTGGTGCGCCTCTTTACCTAATGAATACAAATAAAAGGTCCCTCAATTTATGTATCAGGATTTTATGGAATTCGGATGCGGCATAAAAAATGGGAAAGTTACGATCACAACGCAATGACCCAGCCCAGGGTAGGGTTTGAACCTCGGCCGCTCGATCTGGAGACGAGGGCACTAACCATGAGCTGGAGGCCACCGCGGGAAGGGGTGGGTTTATATCTGAAGTATCACCAAACTAACAGGCTTCTAGCCGAGAGGGATTTAAAAGTAGGAAGAAATGATTTTAGTTAGCAATGACTCGACTTCTAATCATTAAGCAAAACATTCTTACTTTTATTTCCTGCCATTTCATCCCGCTTGTTCGCAAGCTCTGCTTGGTATTGTATTCTGGTTACTTTTAGCGCTTGTCTCAAAGGCTCCATGAAATCCTTTTCAATTGCTGTAAAGTTTTGCCAAACTTTTGTCTGTCGTTGAATGAAATAAAATAAATGACAGTGAATTTATGTAAGCCTAAATGAACAGCTACAACTGACGTTCCCCCAAAAAAGGTAATTTTAGCTACTGCAGGAAATTAAGAGCTAATAGTTATGTCTTTATGGCCCAGAACGATCTCAAAAAAGAATCGGCGGCGCTATGGGGAAAACTGACAGCAATGGCGACCTTAAGCAAACCACAACGGCAACGAGGATGCCACTAAACAAAAGGTTTAATGAGCAACACGATGGCTGTACACAAACGTTATAAATGTTTGTACATTCTTTGCCGTCCTCTACAAAACAGCAAAAACGTAAAATTACTAGGTTTTAAGTATTTTGGAGAACGTGAACGACAGTGGCTAATTTTTCGTGTTTTCATTTGGAACTGAACTTTGGCGTTACAAATTTAGCTTGAGCAAGTTCTGAGACCAGTTCTGAAGGTAAAAGATAAATCGATTTTTACTAATGTATTACTCAGAACGTTTCGACATCGAAATTCCAACTTTCCTATTCGTTTGTTCGGTTTCTGCGGGCGTTTCTGCAACCCATCCTGGGGAAACCCAACGCCCGGATGTAGGCCCAGAGCCATCTCGGTTTTGACAGCTTTAAACTGGCTTCTTCTGTAGCTTGACAGGCAGGACCATTATGCGCTGCTAAATCTGTCAGGCATCCTTTGAGAGCGACAGGGAACACAATTTACAGACGCACAAAAGCGTCCAAAAGTAGACGCCATTATATTAATGAAGAGGTAGATGATGCCCCAATTTTTTTTTTTTTTACTGACAATACTAACCTTATTAATTGGGACTTACACTACTAACAATGTTCATGCAGTTATTTACATTACTTACAATACTTGTTACTTACGCCACTTACAATACTAACGCTTATACTCCTTGCATTACACCTACTTGCTCTACTAACAATACTAATACTTACACTACTTACAATATTTAAATTACTTACCCAACTTACAAATCTTGCACTGCGAAAATCAAACTTACTTATAATACATGATGATGCCCCAATTTACATCAGACTTATTTGATGCTATACCTTGTCACTCTCGTCTCTAAGAAGAATAAACCTCAAGCAATTAAGAGCTGCCATAATCCTAAGAAAAGAGACGAAACAAGTATAAAGCAGGATTAAATGACATCAAATAAAAAGTAAGAGCTTGGAATAAAACGCAAGAAAAAGAAGAACCCAGATCTAATTGACAAGGTTGGACAGGTGCGGGAACCTTGACATTATAAACTCAGATTGAATTACCTGTCGGTCTCTTGCACCAGGTCCTTTTCCGTCCCTGCTTCTGAGGGAGGCTTGAAAACTAGCTGAAGTATTGACATCAGACGACTTCCTTGGAACCAGGCCTCATCTAGTGAAGACTACAAACAAATTATGTAAAAATGTGATTTCCTCGTTCCCAGGTGCTGCTCCTTGGTCGTGCGCGTCATGCGTGTCATGCGCGTCGTGCGCGGAGTTGTTTGAGCTTCGTTTTTTCCCCAATGAAAGTTACTCAAGCTGAGTTTTATGATGAGTAATTATTAAGTGTTTGTTTTGGATTTGGACTTTCCGAATTCCATGATTGGATGTACTCTGACCAATCCAACAAGCTGTTAGAGTGGTTAGTATGACCAATACCAAAGCAATCACTCAAGCCAATCACAAACGACAAAGACAACGCAGTGAAGCAATCAAAATTCAAAGTCATTACATGTAGATGATGATGATGACGATGATGATGGTGATGATGATGATATGTCTGGATGTATGAAAATGGTGCTAAAGAATTGATATTGCACACTAAGCGATAAAGGAAAGTCAGTCCATTTTTGTTCTTTTACCCGTTTATCTTCCTTTCACTGCTGTCCTTTCTCTATTTTTTGCCTGTTTACATGGCTTGAATGCGGCCTAAAAGTTTAGTAAAATCAAGGTGAAATAAGGGTGATAGGGGTTGAAATCTTTAGCACCGTTTTCATAAATCCAGACATCATCATCATCATCATCATCATCATCATCATAACAATACATTTGTTTAGCACCCTTTCTGCAAGATTGGAAGGTGCTGCTTACAACTGTGAAACGTGAAATAAACGAACTTAACTAACATTTTACAATTTAAAAGCTCGAATTAAAAGTCCTGAGTGTTTTAAGTTTGCATTTAAAAATGTCTACAGTACAACTTGATTTAATATCCTGTGGTGAAGTGCAGGAAAACATGGGCAAGTCATGATTCATATGTAGATGTGTTTATTTTTATTTGTTTGAGGACCACAAGTTCATCTGTAGTTTATACTGTCAAGTGTCACCCTATGTAGACTGCTGGCAGTCTATTTTTCTCTTTTAATTCAGTAGGGGTTATGAGGCGAGACGTTTTGGCTAAAGGGGAATGGGACAAGACATGGGCATGGCATGCCCTCTTCCCCACTCGACCATACCACCCTTGTCTTGCCTTCTTCTCTGCATGGCCAACCCCATACTGCCCTTTTGCGTTCGAGATGACTGAATGCTCGTCCTAGTGACCCTTAGAGAAAAAACCGCCTGCCAGCAGACTACACCCTATGTTACACTTGTGCAATTATAAGAAGATAAATAGAGGATATTACATGGCTGCGCGTGGATACGAATTTTATCTTCGAGTGTTTAACTCGATATCTCACGAGTGAGCGCAGCGAACGAGTGAGATATCGAGTTAAACACGAGAAGATAAAATTCGTATCCACAAGCGGCCATGTAATATTCTGTTTATTATATAAACATACTTATGACCACGTTTTTTGACGATTTTCCGAAGATTTCCGACCACTTTCCGAAGATTCCCGAACATTTTCCAAAATTGTTCCGAAGGCCAGACGAACGTTTCCGAACATTCTCCGAACATTTTCCGAAGATTGCCGAAGATAACCGAAGATTCCCGAGGAAGAACCGATGATGTTTCGATCATACAGCAACACATCTGAGTACTTTCTAAGAGATTATGTAGCTAAAGCAATGGTGATCATGTTATCTTCACGTGTGAAGATATCATGTTTACGCGCGAAAGCTCACTTGGTATTTCACTGGTGTTTATATAATAAAGTTGATTATTATTATTGCGATTGGTTTGGTTTTACTTGTAATGGATGAAAAAAGTGGCCCAAGTTTTTAAACCAATCTTGTAGCACAATAACACAAAACCTATCACTTTTCGACACTCAAATGAAGCAAAACCAATCCCACTAAGAATTACGACCAGGCTCATGCAAGTTTTCTCATGCTTTGCGCCAATTTCACGTTTTTCTGTGAGTTTCACTTGTCTATTACGCTATCTAAGAACTCTTAGTGTTTTACAAGACAGTAGAACACTTTTTTGACTAAGCTTTTTATAATACATCTCCATAATTATCCTAAGTTCAAGTAGAAAGTAACAAGATGCTGCATCTTACACTAAAGGCTTGGTTAACTTGCTCCTTTAAGAGATAAATCAACAGTCCAGCCACTCCAGGATGACTGCAGTCTTGAAGAATGGTGCTGCGAGAGATAAGGTTCAAGTTTAAACTGTCAGCTATACTACTGCCTGGTCAGCAAATTGGAATAAGAGAGACGAAAAGCAAGAACAACGAAATTTGAACTCAATGTGCCAACTCAAAATCAGATCCCTTGGAACACTCATAGAAACAGAACTGATACTAACTAGACAAAGTTTAGTTGACATTTTTTGGACAGTTACATGCAATAACCGCAAAAATTGTGGGAGGCTCGGTGGCTTCATAGTTAGTGCGCTCGACTCCGGAGCGAGGAGTCTGGGTTCGAGCACTGGCCGGGGACATTGTGTTGTGTTCTTGGGCAAGACACTTTACTCTCACGGTGCCTCTCTCCACCCAGGTGTATAAATGGGTACCGACGAATTTAATGCTGGGGGTAACCCTGCGATGGACTAGCATCCCATCCAGGGGGGAGTAGAAATACTCCTACTCGCTTCATGTTACAGAAACTGGGATAAGCTCTGGCCTGATGGGCCACTTGGCTCAAATGCAGACTTTACCTACATGCAATAACTACTTATTAATCGAGAATGAGGTCTTCAAAGGAAAAATCTCAGACCAAGAACCAAGGTTGAGGCTTGAGATTTTCTCAACGTGTGAGGTAAACAAGTTGTTTATTATATAGCTTTTTGCTTTGTTGTTACAATGGAAGAATAATGCCCTACAATTAGGCAATCAGAGGGTGCATTATCAACTACAAGAACAAGCTATTTTGTTAATAACACACCTAAGTTATTACCTTGACACTCTGACTTGACGTGAGAAACACTTACTATAACAATCCATATTGACTCCTTGTGTCTAGTTTTGACACCAGATTTGGAAGGATTCGAACTCCTTTTAATCTCTACAAGGCAAAAGTAAAAAATCTCTTAGTATGCACAGCAAACTCTGACTAAAAGCTAATTAAAGAGAATTGTTTGACAAGCATACAGCGTACCTACCAGTTTCTTAGATGAACACATTGTCATAACATTTATAAGAGCCTAAAAATAAATGAAAGAAAACATAAATTCTCACTACTGAGGTTAAAGGGGCTCAGTCAGGGCATCTTGAGTTATTTTGAACATCGAAAAAAAGAACCGTTAAATTGAAGGAAACCTAAAAATAACACTTTGTAAAGATAGAAAAACATCAAAGAGACGATAATAAACCATAAAGGAACAAGGATGGTTAAAGATGGAGAAGATTGACACGGATTACAAACAACGAATTTGAAAAGTTGTGCTAAGCTTTTCAAACGTGACTGAGCCCCTTTAAAGATGTAAACCTACAAAAAACCAAATCCAGCTGAGTCTGACAATTTGTTTTGAAGGAAAATCCTTGCCTACCCACTGAGAATGGCAGATAAAAAAAGTTCTGCCAATTAAAACTTAAAAATTAAATTCTGAGAGGAACAGCCTCAGTTCCATCTGAAATACAGTATCCCAACATTTGAAAATTGGTCAAAATAAACGTGAGACATACAGACAGGATTTCAGGTAATGTCCAAGCAACTGGAAGATCTGAGAAGATTAAAACGCATTGTATTATTAGCAATATCCAAAACAGAACAGCACCTTCACAATGTCTGTTATGTCTTTGAACTCATTGTGTCTGTACATCAAACTCTTTTCCTTTAATCTTTTTGACAATGTATCCAAGAGTTCCTGAGAGAAAGAAAGGGAATTAACAGGCTACATGAACACATGCTGCATGTTTCAACTTGAAACATTAGCAATTGAAGAGAGAGAGAAAAAATGTCAACAACATATGGGAATATTTCCAAAAACACAAGCACTCACAAAATACATACCAAACCCTTGTAAATAGCACAGTGCTCCGTTCTGAAAGGTAAATAAGAGGTACATTTTGGATTGTGTATCTTGAAACATGTTTGCCACTTTTTTAATTGCCATGATAGTCAATTCACACACACATAATAATTGTAGTTGTAGTTGTTGACTTTTCACTAGCCACAAATCAGGCTTGACAACTAACAACAAGTCTTCTTTAAATTATCAAGAGTAATTGACATAATAGAGCATTAAAGACATGTTTTCAACCAGTTACCTGCTTTCCATCATCACAAAACTCCTGTTAATTCGCAATGGAAACCATTCAAAGGCCTCATATTAAATTTGCATCATGAAACTCTTATATTATAGAATGTAATACCATGTCAAGGTAATGTCACTTACCTGTTTAGAAGAAAGACAATACTTTTCATATTAATCCTCAGTAAATATCTGAAGCTGGGTGTACAAAGCAAACCAGTACATAAATTACTACATTAATGTAAATGTTGCCATTCCATTATTCAGTAAACCATTTGATTTACCTGGCACACTATTATAACTAGTCACATGTGGCATGCATTCTGCATTAAATAGTCATCAACATCAGAGCCAAGGAATTTTACTTTGTAGTGTATCAAACAAGCCAATAAAATAACTGTCCTATAATTGCCTTACAAACAAAAAGGTGAACTGAGAGCAAGGATTTCAAACTAGAAATCACAATATATTATACCTAAAAACTGCAGGAAAATTCATGTCTTCTATCTCCTCCACAAGAAGTAAATAAGCAAAACAGCTGAGACCTAACATTGGATACAACTTATCTCCTTGAAGAAAGGACAAATGAGGAGAAAAATATTTAGTAGAATGCAAAGAAAAGGTGTTTAATATATAAAAAAAACTAGTGAGGTTTTAATATTGTACTTAACTGACTCTTCTAGCCACCCTCTGAATACCTTCATAAAATAATAAATAAATTCAAGTGGGAAGGTTGTGGAAATGAATGACATAGTCCTTTAAGGTTGAAAAAGTACCATGCTATCCCAACAAGGAAGTTTTAATGAATGGTGTAAATGGAAATGCTTAATGCTTGTGTGAACTCAAGTTAGAATGCTTTGATTCGAGTTTGATATATTGATATAATAATAATTGTGTGATACCCAATTAAATTGGGTTTTCCGTGTAGAACAAAAACATTTGACAAATATATTTTGTTCCCTTGTATTAAATTTGCATTAATTTTGTAATAGCTCTGGTACAAATTATCTGTACCACAGATATATTTACAACAACTTGCAGCTATGACACTCATATTAATGTTGACAAGATAAAAGTCAGTACTTCACAACAAAACTGCACGACAAAAATATATAGATCTGTTGTGTTAAAAGTTATTATTTTGTCAACAAACAAGATGGGAAGATTTGTAACCTGCTATTACCGTTTTCTAACCTTGTTCCACTTCATCAATCAATAACTTCTCTTCTGGAGTCACATTCCCATTTACTGCTTTGGTTTTTGTTTCCTCTCTTTGGTTATTTTTCCAAATGTATTCCGTGAGGTACAAGTATGATACACTAGCCACCTGGATAAATCGCTATAATATAAATGAATACACAATGTAAGAGCTGTGGTAGGAGGCAACATGGCCGCATGGTTAGGGTGCTGGACATGAAATCTGAAGATCACAGGTTCAAGTCTCACTCTGACCACTAAGCAGGAGTTGTTTCTGGGTAGACCCTAGTTCAACTCCTCAGCCATGCTTGTAAATACTGGTCCTGCCTCCTGCCAGTTGGAATTTTTAACCATGTTACCTGTATGCTCATTTAATTTTGCATTATTTGTTTCATCATTTGGTTTCATTAGCTCAGAAAAGCCCCATTAGGGGAGTGGTCAATTAAGACTGCACAGCGGACCTATTTACATGGTCAGTCGTATGGTTGTACCATTTAGCAGGTCAGTTGTTAAGTCATAAGGCTTTCATTTTTAGCAACTTCACTCTTAATCTTGTAATTCATTTTATCAATTTACAACTCATTGTCACTTACTATGTAATGTACATTTTGTCAGTAAAAGATGTGCATACCATGATCTCTTGTGCAAACTGTCTGTAGGGCGATATCTCTGAAGCAGATTGATTTTTGGAATCTGATTCACTGTCCTCATCATCAGAGTCCATCATCTCTTTACCATCCTTTGTTAAATCTAATAAAACTAGTGGGTAATCCAGGAGTTGAATCAAGCTGAATAAAAGTGATCAATAAGTATATGTAATTAAACAGAGCAAATTTCCCAGAGTTTTAAAATTAAATAATATGACCTGATCTAAATTCTTAGTCCTTTGTAATTCTCAGACATGCAACACAAGAAAGCATCTTTTCCTGCATTCTAAAGGACGGTGCCTATGTTTGTTAGTGCACACATGCTCTGTGCATTAAAGGATGTATAGATTACATTAACCATATGTGCACTAGCATCAAAACTGAAAAAAATCAACCACCAGACAAGTGTGCCATCACCTGAGAACCATCAATTGAAATGCAGGATATTGCCTACCCCTAACTGCTAATGGCTATCTAAAATACTAATCTCTGTTTGCAAAGAAAAATACTGAAATTAAACTATGTATTTCTAACTGCACAGACGATGTAGTTACTGGGCAAAAAGTATAATTTGGAAACAACAACCAAAAAATAAGAACTTATAATAAGTACAATATCAGCATGTTTCGACCGAAATTTAAACATATTTTCCCCAGATATGATAAAAATGCTTGTCAGAGGTGCTTTGTGCAAAACAAAAGGAATACCTACCATTTTGTAATGTCTCTTTTCAAACTAGTGATGTATGAATTTGGGGAAGGCTAAAAGATAAACAAACGTATTTAATGAGCAATAACAGCTGATTCAGGACAATATTCTTTGTTACTATTCAAGAAATCCAGAAAACAAATTATTTAATGAAAGTTTGAGAGATTGCAATGGGAATATGATGTACAGGTGAGTATTTCCACTATGTTTTTGTAGTTCTACTAAACAATTAGATTATGAGCTCGGGATTTCTATCACATGATAGGCTGTGTCCTTGTCAACTATCATGCAATAGAAATCTCGAGTAAATAATCTAATTATTTTAGTATAAATCTACTGGTTGTTCAAAACTTAATCTAAATTTTCTTCCCAGACACTTCAAAAATGCCAAGAAGAAGCCATCATTTTGTTAACAAGGGTACACTGCTATGCTACTCACTATCCATCACAGTGAGTAGCGTCATGGCCAATCAGAGAATGGCATTTGTCATAAAACGAGAGTAGATTTAAACCAAAACTCAATAGAGACACTAGAAAGTACATTCTATTCCTTTTAGCAAACACTGTGAGGAATTCAAGTAAAAATCAGTTGTTTACTCAAAGAAAATTTGTCTACAGTAGCCAATGTGCCAGTTTTGGTCTCTGTCAATTTTACAGATAAATTAATTGCTTTAAATTACATGTTTTCTTATAGGTTTAATTTTGATAC
>JAHPZR010015895.1:0-32500 GCA_019787425.1 Platygyra sinensis | reverse complement strand
TTCCTCCGTGCACTACAGAGAGAAATATGTATAAGAACAGGATCGTTCGTTAGACACATTCAAGATGCAAGACTTACAAAATGTGACAAACTCTGTTCAAGTTCCTCTACATCCTTGTCCACCATCTTTGAATTATCAAGACTACTTCATGTACATCGTATTTGAACGTACACAGTCATCTTTGCAACATTGTTTTTCGGTACAATTTACGATGGTCTACATGACGTATGAAACTCAATACAAACCGCTGATCTTGAGCCAACTGGCGGAGTCACCGGGGAGTCAGAAATAGAAACTCAACCAGTTGCTTGGAAATCCGAAATATTTCAAAGAAAACTTGAGGAACTGGCTTCAGTTTCCTTTTGAAAGTTTTGAGACACATTTATATGCTGAGGTTAGTGAGGCAGTTTACGTTTTTTAACTGCATTATGACTGGTGAATAATTGAATATCTTCTGAACAATACAGTGATTGGAACCAAGCTCCTTGGAAACAGATACATAGGAATTTCTGAAGTTTCACAAAGAAAAGGCGATGTGTTAGCACGATGTAGTTCTTACGTAAATTCAAATAGCCGTGTGTCTATGATCCAAGTGACATTTCCCAGGCGACAAGTGATCATGAGGAAATATCCTGTATCAAGGTGTAAACGGCATGTGTCAGCTCTGATATTTTAGCAATTCAGACGGTACAAAGTTCTCCAGCAGCACACGTGTTTTGAAATTCTTGCTATTATATTGCTACTCAGTCTTGTTTCCTGCTAGGAAACACAGAGGAAATAAAAATATCGATGTTCAACCTCGAGGAATCAGGACCGCCGGTTCAATTCGGCAGAATTTCTCCACGAACAAAGATTACGTCACTAGCACAGCTTCGTAAAGGGGATCATGTCATGGAAGAAAGTCCTTTCGGCTACTGGCATCACTTTATCGTTGAAAAAGTTAAGCCAAATTTTGCGTGGGTCATTCACAAGACTGGCGATCAAGAGACCGGTTTGCGATCTCTCGGTGAAAGCAACCCTACGGGCAAAGCTGAAGTCGTGAGGACTAAATTTCTTCTCGAACCTGAGCAAGTAGTGTACCGGATAGAATACCCCTCTGCGGATAACGTTGATGGTGAAGTGGTGTTCTCCTCGGACGAGGTGGTCCGTCGCGCAAGAAAGCGAATGGGAGAGGGCGATTACAACGCGTTTACAAGTAACTGCGAGCACTTTTGCCGAGAATGCAAAGCCGGTAAGCCAGAAAGCTATCAAGCTTATGATGTGCTGTGGACAATCGGAAGACTGTTGTTAGTAATCCTTCAGGGCATATTTGGGGGAATTGTGTTCGTTGTTGCTACAGCTACAGGATTGATAGCTCAAACGTCAATGTTACTTATTGGCCATGCTGTGGGCGTCTTTGTAGGACTCGTTCAGGATGCTTTATGGATTGCTTTTGTGGTCCTAAAGGCTGATCATGCAAGAAGCAAAGGTCATGTGACACCTGTGGATGCTGAAAAGATCAAAGCCAAAAGAGTGACACCCATAGTGTCAGGATTTGTGGGGGGAGTGGGAGGGGCAGCATTAGGCTATTACTATTTTCCAGGGATTGGAAGTGTCATAGGAGCTGTTGTTGGAAACTTTCTATGTCAAGCTTTAGGTCTTTTGGTGGGCCGCTGGGTTTCAACACTACTTAAGTAAAAAAACATGTGTCAAGGTTATTAATGATGGTAGTAAAGCTGAGTGGAGTCCAATTTGGTGTGTAATCATATGAGTGATAAACAAAATTAGATGGCTGCGAAGTGGGATTTGATGATCAGGAGTACAATAACAGTCCTGTTACCAGTTTATCATAACAACTACAATTTCCCACAGAAGTAAAAGTTCCATTTCATTTTAATAGTCATTTTCAAATATCATAATTGAAAGTGTGGTGGAAAGCTTGCAAAGTGGGCTGTTAAGGACGTTTGCGCTAATTGTTTCTGCGCATCCTTACTGCGCACGCAAATTCACATGCCACGTCATGCATCGAGCGCGCGCGCTAATTACTAAAATGAACAATGATAGGGCAGATGGCCATTCCTATAGCTTTGATTGGCTTTAACAATCTTGGATGTTCGGTGACCCCTACTTTTCTTTTCAGAAACAGATTTTATTTACAATTATCTCCACTTTGTTCAAAAATGAACAAAAAATCAATGTGGGAAGTTAAAAAAATTTAAAGATTTCTGTCCAAGAGACATGGAATCCTGCCATCTTGCGGCTGCAAGGCGCGTGAAACTATGGTCGCTAAATGCGAACTTGTTCTTTGAGGAATCTCACCAGTTGACTAAATTCGCTTAATAGGTCCATTCAAACCATATTTGGCAGAGAACACTTCCCTTCAAAGCTCTAATTGCAATATTTTGATACTTGCAGCCACTTTGGTGTTCTTCGCTTACGAAGCCCGATTTTCTCAGATTTAGGTGTTTTTCCGGGCATGTTCTCTCCGAAACGAAGTCGGTGACCCCCCACTTTTTTTACATTTCTGACATCACTAACTCGTCATCTTTCAATGGTAAAATTTTCAGAAAAAAATCAATGTTTGAAAATTTTCGCGCAAACGTCCTTAAGTTCTTTTCAACACAGTCACCGCAGACTAAACCTCCACAATTTTCAAAGTCAGTCAGTGGTTACTATAGTGATTGTAATCAATGTTGTAATTGGTGGATTTAAAGGAAAGGACCTAAAATGATTGGCTCATGTAACTGTTCAATTACAGCCAACTGTCCAATTTTCCTTGCATATACCGCTAATAAATGAACAATCATATGAAAGCTTGAGCAACATTTACTGGTACTCATGATAAGTTACTGTGTATTTGTGCAACTTTAGGAGAAATTTTAAATCCTTAATTGCACTTGCATCTCATATAATTTACTGTACTAGTTATTTATTATCTAAGATCCATGTAGTCCTTCTACGTTCCATCTTGGAAATCTTTTACTCGGCCTGAACAAAAGGTTTGAGATCAGGTAACAACTGGCATAATTTTCAAGATGGCTTAGGTATTTGGAATTGCTCCCAGTCTGTGACAGGAGGTTAAATATTTAGAAAATAGAAAGCATTTTCTGTGTTATCATCCAGTAATAGAAACACAATCAAGAAGTTTGAGGGAACAAAAAATGTCCTGGGAACATGAGCTGGAGATAAGTATTTCCACAGGTTTCTGCCAAACTTGGCCTTAGCGAGCATCTCAGTTTATAACTAGATAGAGATGGAGAGAAAATGTGCCTGTTTCATTTAGTAAACACTGCTAGAAAAATAAAGGAATTACTGTACATTATTTATTTTGACCATGAAGATGTAAATTACTTGAATGAATACTTGTGCTATCATGTCTCGAAACAGTTCATACTAGATCTGTGTTTTTTTTATTCATAGAAGTGTGGTCTTAGAGCACATGCTTTCTAACAGGGATACATTTTCCTCCATTATTTAATAAGTGAAATATGTACATCAGTTTATTTGAAAACATTGTACAATGGTCTGGGTCAATAACTGAGAAGAAAATAACTCAACCACTCAACAAAACAACTTTGCTTTAGCAACTTAACAGAACTGAACAGTACACTCCACATGGAAAGCTGTGGTTCAAGTAGAAACGTAACGAACTGTATGACTCCTCAACCTTGATATGTAATGTTACATGTAAATTGAAACTTGCAAACTGGAGAAATCAAATACAATGTTATTGAGGGGACTTTGCACAGTTCATCTAAAGATCCACTTCTACAAGAGCAATTCTTGTGTGATTTAAAATAAACATTCAAAAGCATCATTTAAAATTGTAGGAATAATATAAAATTTTAAATGATGGTATATCCCACAGACTACAGTATATTTTTGGTCCATCATACAAAGGTGTGCCGGGAGAGAGGGGGATAAAATAATCAGAGACTTGTATCATCACAGATCAGTTTTAAACTCAAAAGTAACAATTGCTAATAAAAGTCCTTGATTAGGTTTGAGAAGTCAACCAGTTTACTCTTTATGTTGGCACATAAGCAATAGGTGAAGTTGAGACTACCATGTCAGAAGCTTGAACTAAGGATGGCTGGATAAATCTAACAACTAACCACTTGGCCATCCTACCTTCTTAACAAGCACATCTTAAAAAAGAACTGAACACAAAAATATTTTTTGAGTTAAGTTGCCCACCATTTCAAGTTTTTACCTGAGCCTCCATCTGAAACACTGAATGATATAGTTATGGAGAAAACATACAGCCAGTATAGTCTGCAATAAGCTGAAGTTTCCCTCTGAACATTCAAAACCTCGGGGAGAATCACAGTCTTTTTTGGGAATTTGGATTATCGGGGATGAGAGCGGAAATCCAGGCCAAAGCATTAAGGGAGAGATTTCAGTGTAATAAAATTAATACAAGCGTTATTAGCTTGGATTGGTATCAGTTATTGCACTATTCTCTATTATCCAAACAAGGTCGTCAATGTCATTGTTGTCACTATCATTATTCAATGATCCATCACTCTCCTGTTGAACTGTCACATTGTCTCTGTAATGAATGTTCATGCTATGCTCTTCCTCCAACTCATCCTGAGCTCCACTTTCTTCAAGTTCACTCCAATCCTTACCATTCCAAAATTTACAATCATTTACGGAATCCCAACAGACCTCTTTCTTGTTTGCTGTACAAAAGCTGTGTCCATCAGAAGTTGGAATGTTCTCATCTTCATCCCAGTTTTCTGGTTCTTCCTTTGCAGGATCATTTCCTCTCGATTCCTCTGTCACTTGACCTTCATCGAATACATCCCAAGCTGTGTCACTCTCATCACTGCTCCATTGTTGCGATGAAGGATTTCGCCAAACAACTCCACATCCATCATCAGTAAGATGAAACTCAGCAGAAGCCTTGAGTACACACCTGCCAATGCAATTTATGGATGAAACAAAAAATATGTATTTAAAACTGGCGAGTGAACTGTGCTTGCCCTTGAAGAGGTCTGCACTTCTCACTTCATGTACCTTTATGTCCTGGTTCCTATCCCTTCCTAAGAAGTTCTCTACCTTTGTCAAAAAAGTCAAACACAACTGTTGCAAATTTTTTTTCCTATTTCTCCAGCCAACCCTCACTTTTCTGTTTATTTTCTGCATACTCCCCATCCCTTTAAGGCCGGTTCTCACTAGCGCATAAGCACAAGCATAAACATTACATAAGCATAAGCAAGTGAGAACACCCCTGACATAAGCATAAGCATAAGCAGAAGAACGAACCCACTTATTTGTCTTATGCTGTTCTCACTTGCGCATAAGCATAAGTACAAGAAAAACAAACGTGTTCGTTTTTCTTGTGCTTGTGCTTATGCATATGCGCAAGTGAGAACAGCATAAGACAAATAAGTGGGTTCGTTCTTCTTGTGTTTCTGCTTATGCTTATGTCGAGGGTGTTCTCACTTGTTATGCTTATGTTATGCTTATGCGCTAGTGAGAACCAGCCTTTACTCCCTAGTGTTAACACCCTGTCCTCTATCTCATATTGAAACCAGAACACATGTTTTGATCTGTTAAATGTTTGCTACACTAGATTACATTTGGTGGGGGCTCAGGAAATGGTTCAATATACACAAAGTGAAACATGGCACCAGTCGTGATAATTATATGGACTCCTGATAATGCAGCACTTACTGGTAGTTTTAGTGTACTTTTCAGTGAAAAACTACATTCAAATCACTATGTACTAAAAGCATGACCTAAAGTTAAGAAAAAGACCTTTATTCTTAAACATCATTCTATAGGTTTCAATTTTGAAACGTAAAATATTTTTGAAATTGCAAACTCAAATAATCCTGAGTTCTGGTTTGTTTATTTCATATTCTGGATTTTCTTCAAGACTTTTTTCATCAATTCCAGCTCCAACATGTAATCTACAGCAATAACTCACAAAGTAGTGTTCCAACTACTCAAAGATTAATTGGCATCTTGCATTGATGACTTACCTTAGTTTTTGCACGTCACTACACAACTTTAGAAGAGATGGAAAGCTAAGTAGTTGCTCAAGTGGGTACATGCAAGTTTTATTTTCCTCATCACTAGTTGCAAAGTCAGTACAAAGTTTGTCTGTATCATAGCCATCCACACTGTCCTTATCACTGGATGTCAACTCTTCGTCAGTCTCAAAGTGGTTATCACTCTCCTCTTCCTTAGAAGACAACATCCACAGAATGTATTCCACTTCAAGCAAAATTTTTTCTTCTTGTGTTCTTGTGTCTTTTCTAAAAGGGTGCTCAACCTCTGCAACCTGATTCAAAGTTAATAATGTAACATGAAAGGATGC
This sequence comes from Platygyra sinensis, assembly GCA_019787425.1. Classification (NCBI taxonomy): domain Eukaryota; kingdom Metazoa; phylum Cnidaria; class Anthozoa; order Scleractinia; family Merulinidae; genus Platygyra; species Platygyra sinensis. Next base: position 26,190 of record JAHPZR010015895.1, on the reverse strand, counting down.
TTTAAAAGAGTGATGTTAACTTCATAAACTTTAAGTAGCGAAAGAAAGCTACATAATTTTCTAAAGTATTTTGAACTGATGGTGTACAAGGCATCTAGGACTTCATTGACCCTGACTATAATACACAAGGATTACAGGTCTCGGTTGTTCGACATCACTATCCAGCAGATAGAGTGGTTTGTTGCAATGTTAACACTTATCCACTGGACAGCAATTTATCCAGTGGACAGAGTTCCCGGGGGGGGCCCCGGGATAGAGTTACCCAGCCTTTGAACAACTGGGAACAGAACATTATCCAGGCAACCACTATTTGGGGCTCTGGGCTCTAAAGCAGAAGTGTCAGTCAAGTGCTCTCAGTATGAACACTCTATTCTGGAACCCTAATATTGACAAGTCAAGTTGAAGTTCAACAGCTTTCCAACCATGAAAATTGTCTTCAGCATGGAAGAAGTTAAAATTTGATGAGTAATAAATATTTATTAAGAAAATAATGCCTGCCCCCACTGGTTTTGTAAAAATGTTCAATGGTTGTACCAGATTATAAGGTTGCCCTATTCCTGACTCATCGGTTGGAACAGAAGATGAAATCCTTTCAAACACAGCCACTTGTGAACAACAACCCAAGTGCTCTGTACCCTCTGGCCCAGGAGCAATGCCATCAAATGTTACAGTATAATGGTACTTGTTAGCCAGAGAATTTGACCTGGGAAAAATAATAATTAAAAAAAGGTAATTTCAATGCAGTCCATACCAACCTGCTGTTGTACAGAACACTTTCATTACACTGAGTATTCTTTGCTTTTTGAACAATGTGAATGACTTTCAGACCACTGCACACAACACAGCTGTATGTTATCATTGCAAATTTTGCTTCATATTTCTTTCAGAGTGTAGGTCTGCATGGAGACTATAAGTATCATTACTCCCCTTGGGATGGGAAGCTGGTCCCCTTAAAATACTAGTGACCACATTGAGAAGATACTCAGTGTACTTGGTAACAAAACAGATAATTATACTAAATTCATAGATTTACACACATAATACTAAAGAAAGCGGACTGGACTAGTTCTCGTTCATTTTATTTTAACAACAGAACTGTTTCATGGGAGTGTTTCCCACTCGTCAGGATCTACACTGAGATGACAACATCGATTAGTTTTTTTAGAGTTCCCTTGAAGTCACAAGTGCTTTCACAATACTAGGTGCCTTTCAGTAGGAATTTGTTTGCATGCCTGCAAGCATTCTTAAGTTCTGATCTTTTGTTCATAGTGGCTAGATTTCGTTTGCATATGATGTACAACTTTTGTAGAGTGCACAATTTGCATCTTTTAGTTACATTATGGTGATTGTGTAGTCTACCTTGGCTTTCTTTTTAACTGCCATACATGTTTGCTGAGTTCAGTTTGGCTGCTGTGTGCTGGCTTTCTAAACAATTATTTATGGTTGGCCCTTATATACCGCTAATTATTTTAAGTGAGCGTTTTAAAACCAAAACCAAAGTAGTCACTCTGGCCATTTTACAAATGATACAGACTATCCAGTGAGCTGATAAAACCTTGAAGCATAAAAATCAAGCTGGAATGAGGGGTTGGAAAATGTACATGAGTGATTCACGATTGGTTTTGGTCCTCTTAGCAGTAGTAATACAAATCCAATGTGAATGCAAATTACTTTTTGACAGTCAAGAGAAAACTGCTCTGACTTACTATTAATTTACTGCAATAACTAACCATTCTTGAAATTCTGCTCTGGTCCATTCAAACTTGTGATCATAATGTCTGAATCCCTTTAGATCTGGGAATAAGACATTGAACTCAACATTGGGTGTTGTTACTATGACAACCTTGGGTGACAGCTGACCAAACACTACCTTAGGCACTGAATTAAGAATGTCTGGCTCAAGATGTTCTATTCTGAAGAAAAACAAACACAATGGTACATATTAAATATTCATCAAAAATCTTTCAAGTACCTGTATTATTTACTTCCATTGTACTAGATGCACAAGGTAAGTCCATTTAAAACACAAATAATCAGAGGAGTCAAATGATCATTGATGTTCCTCAAAGATGTCCATTTTAATCACCACGAAACTACTATGAGTATTACTAATGCTCCAGAATGGGATAACAATCCCTTACAGAACACCTCTGAGCAGCCTTTTCTCAGGTTTTTTTGATAAGTTCGCTGGTACAGATTCCAATTTCTGGGTAAAGAGAGACACTGTAGGTGATATTGAGCAGTCATGTCCTACGTGAACACAGCACAGACACATGTATCTTGTCCAGTGCTCAAAGTTAACAAAACTCCACAGTCTACTGACCTTACAATATCTTAAACATAGTTTACTTTTATAACTGCAACTAAAAATATACTAACATCTTTTATACAACATAGACACAACCTTGATGAAAGTCTCAAAACTCACAATAAATAATTAATTTTCTAGCAATGCTTTCCATTCTGAATTTTCAGATTACGATATCATTATACCCTGGGAGTGGTACAGTCTTCTCTCAATTTATATACATTTTTTTGGCTGTTTGTTGGGACAGGGGAGAGCTTTTCTTTGCTATTTCACATTTCACAACTGTAAGGAAGCATTGGAAAGGTGCCCTAAAACTAAGAGACCGTGAAATTCATGCTAAATTGAGAAAAAAAAAAGATATTGATACAGAGAAGAAAACAATCAAGTCATCTTACTATCCTGAAAATACAACGTAATCTACAAACTACTTAACCCTTTCACTCCCAAGAGTGACTTAATAGATTTTACTCTGTCTAACGCCAGACGATTTTACTCGTCAAAGGGAGACCCCTTGGGAGTGAAAGGGTTAATACAGTACTCACAGTTCAATACAAGCAATCACATCAAAGTCTATGAATCGTTTGTCAGCTTCAGCTATGGAACCTAACAGCAACACAATACAAAATAGATATTTAGTCACTATGCAACCTTTACACAAACTCTCAGTCATCTCCGCGGTCTTCCTCTCATGTGATCTTCCATATTTTGCGGAATGTCAATCACGCATAGCAGGACATGGAAGTAATCATTTCTCCCTTCTCACTTGTGCTGCAAGTTTTCCTCGTAAAATAATACCGGTAAGTTACATGTATGCTTACCCTGATACAAAGAAACTTTGAATGGGTGAGTACGCGGTCTCAGGTAATCTGACGTTAGAGGTTGAATGCGGAATTTGTTCTCCTCCAGAAGCTTTCTGTCAATGTCAACACCAACAAGTTCTTCTAAATGAGTCAGTGTCTCTTGACTTATCAAGGATTTTACAAGTTTTGCTTCCGCACAACCAAAGTCAAGAACCTGGAAACATGTGCATTGACAAAACCATCAGAAACTAGCCTTAAAAGGACAGTGAATAAGATTGTGAGAAAAATAGCTTACAAAATTTATTGAATAATCTTATTTAGTCTTGTTATTATATGCAGATAATCACCATTATACAGCGAGCCCTAAAGTAAACCCTGTGATGGGTAATTGAAATAGTTAAATGAAAACTTCTTGACAACAACAGTGATGATGATGATGATACCATGATGTTGAGAAAGAAAATCGTGATAGTAATGATGATTACCACACTGTCATGATAGGCACTACTTGCCATAAAGAGAAGTGAAAAAATAGTCTCCATTATTTTTTGGCCTAAATATCCTGCTAATTTCAATAATAGCTTTCTAATCAATATCCCATTTTTTCCTTCTTTATCTAATTACTACATATACCATTAGTATTCCACCAAAATAACCTGTATCTCATTAATTTTTCACCTAAATATCTCATATCCCAAAACCCCTAATGAGGCCCCTCTGATGTGTTGAATGATACCGGTTTTGGCCCTTTTTTGAGTTTGCCCCTGACTTCTCGAGTTCACCCCAAAATGTCTCGGTTGATCAAAAACACTCCCCAAGTCTAGTTGACTTAACTGACTAAACATACCAATGGTGGCCATTTTGAAATTTAATATGGACAGGGTTTGGTGTGCAAGACCTGGGGCGACCGGGTTTGATAGCATCCTTCCCCGGAAATTTTTGAAATTTCAAGTCCTCAGAAACGCGATTTCTGCCATTCTGAGGCAAAGTCAGCTTAAACATCCCCCCGGGCATACCCTGGGCATTTCATGCCTTTTCCTGCCCAGGAGGGAGGGAATTTAATGAGCTTAGTCTTCCCGGGGGCCGGGGAATTTGATTGCTAGCCTCAAGGTTCATGTTGCATTAGTCGCGCTGATTCCACATGGCAAGATAAAATCATGGCAGAGACAAGCCTTGATGCATTCAAAGTGAAAGATACCCAATTCGTGGCAGACTGGCTGAAAAGCAAAGGCTTGTACAAGATTTGCTCTGAATTTGAAGGTATTCAAGAACCATTTATAGTATCTTTGGCATGTAAGAGTGTTGTCTATTAAACCATGTTTACATACACAGCTTCCAGAGCATAATAGAAGGTACTGAAAAGTTTCCCGGGGGTGGGGACATTTGATCACCTGGAATGGACCTATGTTGGGGCATTTGAACAGCTTTTTGGACTTGGGAAGGGGGAATTTGAACAAAAATTTTCCAAACATTCGAATGCCCGGGGGGTTGCCCAGGGGGGGAGATGTTTAAGCTTTGATTTGACTGGTACATTAAATCCATGAGCCAAAATGAGTAGCCACGTGGCTCTGTAGCCACACAGCCATAGCTTCAAGTGGCGGGGTATTCTGCAGTTATGCACCTATCATCAGCCACCCCCTAGGGGGGACCCCGGGCAAATACAACTTTCTGTGGGGACTTATAGGGGGATTTGAATGATCATTTTACCCTGCAGGTGGGAGAAATGAGCAAGTTTTGGTTTCTGTAAGCCTTGCATCCCACGGAAAACAGGGGACTTCATAGAAAGAAATAGGTCAATTTCAAGTTGTCTTACATCAAGAATAGAAAGACCGCTGTACAGAAGAAGACGAGCTCTCTTTCTTCTCATGGAAAATGGTGGAGTGCGTAATTCGTAAGCTCAGGTACCATTTCCATTGTGTTATTCCTTATGCACTTATCCCGGGAGGTTGACCCCGGGGAGCCCCCGGGCATTTGCACCAAGACATTTGCAAATTCCACCTACCCAGGGCCAATATTCTTCCACAAATAGCTACCACTGTCCCTCCCTGGGGAGCATGATTTGAAAGGACTCCCAAATTGTAACATAATTTCCTGCATAAATTTTAATAAAAGTTTAACAATAACATATATGTTGTGGTTTTTTTTTATTTAATTTTTTTAAACCAGTTTAAATTTTTCAAACTAGGTTGAATTTTTCAAACAGATAGAAATTTTCAAACCAGTTAATTTTTTTTGTAAACTATAAAAAAAGGAAAATATCTCTTTACATTCCTCTATCCTATTCCTATGCTGAGTTCCTCCTGACTTATTCTATCCCCCAGCTACTCTACCCCTTTCCCCAAATCCCCATTAAGCGTGAATACTAATTAACAGCAAGTTTCCCTTTTTTTTTTCTTTTTATCACATACTCACCAGGATTTGGACCACCAACCTCTGGATCTGCTTCCCACTGTCATTACCACTTGACCATGAAAGCAATGGATGCAAGAGCTCTCAAACCTGTTTTAATTATCAGTTCATCATCCCAAGCCCCTCTCATTTAAATTTTATTCATAAATACATGTAAATTTTAATTTATTCACACATGAACTTTGTCTTAATTACTAAGGAGCTAACCAATTCCAAATAAGTGGTTAGGCCTAATCACTAACTTGAGAGCTCAACCCAAACTACTAAGTCATATGCAAAGTTCCCAGCCTAACATCAAAGCTAACCATTCTAAATAAGTGCTTAGACCTAATAACTTGAGTGCTTAAGGTGGCTCAAAACAGTTTCCAGCACTTAGTTTCTATGGGTCGTTATAACCACTCTTTATGACTTAATGCTGCAATCATGGTACCAAAAAACTGCCCAACTGTTGGTGAACACGTTGTTGTCCTTTTCATAACATAATAGGTTACCATAGAAACAGTATGACCTTCTAAAAACACCCTTAATTACAGCTTTAGGGGCTTATAATTCAGAATGACATGGTGAAATTTTTTTAAATTATCAACATTTGATAAGCATGATTAGGTGCAACTTTTGGCAAAGTTAAAAAAATTCTGTAGGTGACATTCAGAGCCACCTTAAATTTTAAAATTTAAGATCGAATTGTCGTAGGTGTTGTTGACAACTCGTTGTCAGATCGACTTCAAGCCAAAGCAGATTTAACCCTCGAAATGGCAGTGCAAATGAGTCCTCAGGCAGAAGCACGAAAACAAAGCAAGGATCTCATTCGAGGAAGCACTACCTCTGAAACAGCTACCGACTCTACATGTGTGGATTTAGTGGAACCTCACAAAAAAGATTCGAAATCTGCCATTAAACCCAAAGATGGAGTATGGCCAAAGTCTGAGCGTAAATGTATGTGGTGTGGTGGACAGCAACACAAACGGCAATCATGCCCTGCAAAGGACGTCACTTGGAACAGTTGTCACAAAAGAGGACATTTTCAAGCTGTTTGTCTCTCCAAGAAACAGACGGTGAAACGCAGGTCCATCAACAATGTGGCAGATCTTGAAGAAGTCGAAGTTCCTTTCCTCAGTGAAGTCTACAGCCATGAAGCAGACTTCTGGACCGCCATTGTGAAGGTGGATGGTCGTGAAACACACTTTAAGTTGGATACTGGAGCAGCAGTTTCCATTGTCAATGACAAGAAACTTTGGCTCAAAGACCAACAGCTAATGAAATCGCAGCAGATTTTAAGAGGTCCAGGAGGTACTATTCTATCAGTTGTGGGCACCTTTCGAGCCACCCTGACATATAAAGAGCGTCAGATTTCTGAAACTGTCTTTGTCTTGAAAGATCAGCTGTACTCCCTCCACAGCAAGAAAGCCTGTGTGGATCTGGGTTTAATCGCTCGAGAGGTGAACACTCAGCCAGTGAATTTCATTGGAGAGTTTCCTCAGCTTTTCCATGGTCTGGGGAAACTGGAAACTAAATATCACATCAAGCTTAACCCCGATGTAAAACCAGTTTGCCTCTACACTCCAAGAAAAATACCTCACCCATTGTTGCCTAAAGTGAAAAGCAAAATTGATTCTATGCTTCTACAAGGCGTTATTTCTCCTGTTACTGTTCCCACAGAGTGGTGCTCCGGCATTGTTCCTGTCCCCAAACCTAATGGGCGTGTACAGATCTGTGTAGACCTGACACCATTGAACAAAGCGGTGCAGCCCGAAACTCATCCCATGGGCTCTGTTGATGAGAGCCTGGCCATGCTGGGTGAAAGCCACGTATTCACAAAATTAGATGCCAATAGCGGGTTCTGGCAAATTCCTTTGGATGAGGACTCAAAATTGTTGACTACCTTTGTCACCCCCTTTGGCCGCTTTTGCTTCAACCACCTGCCCTTTGGAATTAGTTCTGCCCCTGAAATATTTCAGCGAACCATGTCTGACATCTTGGAGGGCCTTGATGGAGTCTTATGCCGGATGGACAATATCCTTATCCATGGAAGAAACCATATGGAACATGATGCACGTGTTTGAGCAGTTTTTTTTTAGTAGCGTCACCCCGGGACCCCAGGGTTGTAAGTTTGCGTGTAAACGCGGGCCATTTTTCAACCACGGCTAGGCGGGTTACCTCACCTACCTTGGGTCCCCCACCTCCATGTAAACAGGCCCTAAGATGAATGCATCGTCATCCCACAAGCTCTAAGATTGGACATACTACACTGCATCCACCGTGGTCACCTTGGCATTAACAAATGCCGCGCTAGAGCTCGAATGTCAGTTTGGTGGCCTCGGCTATCTGTAGCCATCGAAGATATGGTGAAAGCATGCTTCACATGCGCAAAAGAGATGCCTGAACCCAAAGAGCCCTTGATGCCGTCATCTTTTCCCAGTCGCCCTTGGGAGAGGATTAGCATGAATTTGTTTGAGTATGGAGGACGAACATACCTCAATGTGGACTACCATTCCAGATGGGTCATAATCAAACTCCTTCCAACACAAACTGCAAAGTGTGTAATTCTTGCCGCCAAGGAGCTATTTGCCACCCATGGTATACCAGATACAGTGATTTCAGATAATGGGCCCTGTTTTAGTGTAATACCCTTCCAAGAGTTTGCTGCCAAATATGGGTTTGTCCACACGACTAGCTCTCCCAGATACCCTTGCGCTAATGGAGAGGTAGAAAGGGCTTTAAGGACTGTAAAGGGACTGTTAAAGAATGACGATCCTTACCTTGCACTGCTCACCTACAGATCTACACCCCTGCAAACTGGTCTCTCACCAAGTGAGCTACTCATGGGAAGGAGACTCTGCACTCAGCTCCCTGTCCTTGCAAAGACATTAACACCCGGAGACTTAAAGAGAGAGCGTGAGGAAGTTGTGAAGAAGGATACAGGTCCAACCAAAGGCAAAGCTTTAACCAGCGACATCGGGCAAAGGAACTCCCAGACTTGACAAATGGAGACTGTGTATGGATCAGAGACCAGGACCGCCTAGGGAAAATACAAGGCCGTCCTCAGCATCCTCGTTCCTTCATCATTGAAACAGACAAGGGCACACTATGTCAAAACAGATCCGCTCTTGTCAAAGCTGAGTTGCAGTCCCCTTCAAAGGTACACAAGCAAACCAATCTCACCGGTACTGCAAGCAATCATGCTGTTCAAGACACGGAAGAAATGACTGGTCCACCTAAGCTCCCGTGTACCGCCACTGAAGCTCCAATGCAGCCTGTCTCCAGTCAAACGGCTCCATTACAAACATGTTCAGGGAGAATTGTTAAGCCACCTGATCGATTGGACCTTTAGGCTAACGTCTGACTCTTCCAGGGCAGTTTAGGAGACAGTTATTACATTTATGCCTTTCAGAGACTGTGTTATGCACTATCAAGTCTTGTGAATATTTGGCAGTCAGATTTAACATTAATAGTTTGTTTGCAATCAAATCCAGGTTAAAGGATGGAATACTGTTCCTAGACATTCAATCTGGTTTGTGCCTATATATGTATTTGTTATGCAAGCTGTTTGCTTGCAATGCATGCTGGGTCCTCGTGCTTTCACGAGTCGCCATGTTGAATAAACACATGTTGTGTTGAATGTTGTCTTGAGTTCTCTCTACGGATTCTACAGAAATGATTTGCCTTGGGAATGTGTGTATGAAGTTTTAGAGTATGAGTGGTCCGCATCTTATTTATTAAGCTTTAAATAAAGTACTGTTTTCTAGTTACTTGAGCTGGGTCATCTTATTAAGTTTGTACTCTCAAGTGTACTGTGGTTTGATGCTGTTCAATATGATCCCCATCTGGGAAGGGGAATTTCTTAACTTTGATTGCTCTGTCTCCCCTTCAAAGAGGGGGGAATCAAGAACTTCGACAGGATCCTGTACAAAGTCCCCTCCCTTGCTCGGGGTCCCCCCCCCCCAGAGGATGGCCAATGATAGGTGCATTACTTGTCTTGTTCCTATTTTTGGAAGTCTTGTCAAAGAATGTTACACATGTACCGTACCCTTTTCGCTTGATGTTTCTTTACCAGCTCGCACACTGCAGCGTACCTTCGACGGTATACGGGTGGATAAAATCTCGGACCTTTGAATTGTTCTTCATTTTCTGTCACTGAAGATTGCTGTTTCTCCTCTCGAATACGTTCACCTTCGAGCTCGAGCTCTGCCGTCATCTCTTGAGAACTCATTGCTAACCTTTGCTTGAAATCATCAGGCACTGGCCGAATATGATTGCGAAATGTATAAAGTTGGAATACATAGAGTAAATAAAGAGCCTACCAATAGTTACAGGGATCAAAACACCTAACGTCAGCAAAATTTGCCGCCATTTTGTTCCTTGTTGAGCGGGAGACCGCGGGAGACTGGAGTCATCCCCAGTAATTTTCTATTCTTGACCCAGATTCTTGACCGAGAAGTCACTTGCACCACAGTCTGAAAGTTTGTTTTGACCGGCTATTTTTATCTTGTTGATGTAATTTTGGAATTGTACAAGTATAAGTTTCTCCCTAGTTTAATTTTTCTCCCAGTTTTGTTTTGAAGGCATATTGTACTGAACATTTCTTTTTGTTTGTCATGGCAGAGCCTCCAGTTCCTGCAGCCCAAGCCGAACAGGGCAAATTGTTGAACCAACATGGCGAAGAGGTACATGTGGTGCTACCATTTCTTATGTATAATCGTCCAAAGCGTGAGGATAAAGACAATATTGATCTAGTGTCCCTCGAGGACGAGTTTGATTCGTCTGATGAAGAGAATGACTTGTTATCTTACTACCCGGACGAGTTAGATTTCTACGATCAAAAGCATGGACAGATTTCAAGGCGAAATGGCGGAAAGAAGCTATCAGGTGGACGAAAGGCTAAAGAAAAAAGCCCACGAAATTTGAAGGTACTGCTTCCCACGTCAAAAACCATTTGCAAGCGGATTTATGACCGTGAGACCGGTAAGGGTAAGGAACAGAGGATTAAGAACTCGAGGATAGAGAATTCAAGACTAAAGAAGGAAAAGAATACAAAGGCAAAGAAAGCGAAAGGATCTGATGTGTCTGAGAGAGAAAAAAATCATCTTTCAAGCTGCCTGATGAACTCTGCAAAGAAAACAGCCCCAAAAAGTAACGAAACCGCAAACCCACCCACTTTTTACAACCACTCTGACTTTGTTCTCGGTTCAGAGGATTGGGCGAACAGTGCTGTCGAATTTGATGATCAATCTTTCATCAATGTGCCCTCTTTTTACAACAATTCTGACTTTCTTCTCGGTTCAGGGGATTGGGCGAACAGTGCTGTTAAATTTGATGATCAATCTTTCATCAATCTGCTAATTGAGCTTCAGAACCGTGAGATTACTCCAGAAGATTATGACCTGCTTGTCCAGCTGGATTGTTCTGTCAAGCCAAAGACATTATCCAAGGCCAAGATTGACAGTCTTCACTCAGATAATATAACAAATGCAACAGATGATATCTGTAGTATTTGCATAGAGGACTATATCTCTGGAGATAACAGGCGATTTCTTGCCTGTGGTCATCATTTTCATGATCATTGCATAAGAACATGGTTAAGCATCACATCAAACAGGTGCCCTATTGATGGAAAAGAAGTTAGATAGCACTCATTCTGTAACTTGTTTTCTTTTTCTTTAGTTGAACTATGGGACTGAGTTGTAAGAATAAAATCCTGTCTGTACTTCAGTTACTCTAAGGCTATTCCTATGCATTTTATTTCCTGTAGCCCTTCACAGAGGGTTGTACAGGGCAGTCTCTGGCAGAGTTAACGAACAGAAAAAATAGCGAATCACAGATCACAGAATTAAATTAAAAATATCATTTTCCCAAATCATGAAAATAAGCAGCTATTGTACTGTTTTTAATAACCTACTTTTTAACTAGAGTGTTTGAAGAAAGTAAAAGCGTGAGAGGCCAAGGCTCCTTATTACAAATCACATTCCTAGATCGCTATCGATAGACAACCCTAGCTATTTGTAGGACTTGCATCTCAAAATCACAGGTCTCTTAACCCATTGACGCCTGTGCCGCCCGTAACCGCCCGTGACGAACCTTGGCCTTTCTTCCACTTCTGACATCATCATTTTTTACCAAAATTGGCATCATCTATACTCAACTTCTGCAGGAGGAAAAGATCTTTCCAATGATGCCTAGATCAGAGTGATTGGCTTAATGGAGCCCGAGATATGCACAAAAATGCTCAAAAAGATGAGTGAAAAACTCAGAGCAAAATTTACTGCCACTACACCTAACTGCTCCACGGTAAATATTGGCCGCCTTGATGACTCTTTCTTAGAAGTTTTTTAACTGTAAGCAAGCCCAGTGAAAGGTCAATCCCTGCAGCGAAAAGAAAAGAAAAGGAGAAAAAGGAAAAGAAAAAGAAAAAACATCAAAAATCGAAAAGCCTAAAGACGTAAGCCACCTTCTCGTCCAAAAACTATCTCAAAATTTTGATTTCTGCGCATGCACGGACCCAAAGTTCGTAAAACGCGATTTTAGTGGCAAGAAAGGCTAGCTGTCGTGCCACAAATGCATTTTCAACCAGATTAAAGCTAATTTGGCTGAGATCCAGCCTCAAAACCACCAAAATGTCCAAAAAATGCATTTTTGGCAAGAAGTTCCAGGAGTCAATGGGTTAAGGCACATTTTATCTTACCTCCCCCTCAATGCTAGAATTATGTTTTTCAATCATTTGGGGAGATCGCGGAAATGCCTCCTTAATGTCTGTGCTACAAGTGTTACAGAATAAGACTGCTCGCCTCATTTTAGATCTTCCTGTGCATTCTTCTGCAGCTGATGCACTTACAAGACTTGGCTGGAGGCCATTATTATGACAAAAAAAAGAACATCATGCTATTTTTGTATAAATTAATTAACAACCATTTCTGTCACTCCATCCTTGTCACATGCATTGGTGATTTTCATAGTTACAACACATGTTAGACAAATGACAGCCGTAAATTCATTGCCACAAAAAGATGGGTTCATTGGTCGTGAGTAAATTTTAGCGATGATATAAGGAACAGGTTGGACACCTAATTAAGGAATGCAGAGTCACTGCCTGCTTTTAAACATGGCCTGTCCAAAGTTATCTTTGATTCTTAACAACATTGTCTGCTTTTTACCCTTTTCATATTTTTATCTTTTATATTCTTGTATTTTTAGCTAGTTATATTTGTTACTTAATGATTGTAAATGATTGTCTATATTTTAATGTTTTACATTTTTGTATGGTTAGTATTCTTTTGAGGACCCTTCTGTAAGCCACTTTGTGACATTGGCATCCTCATTAAAGATTACTACTACTACTACATAGAATAGAGTGGTAAAATCACGAACATTGGTTGATAACTTCAAGCTCTTCATGGGTCACGCAAAATCTTTAGGTCATGGATCACGAAGAATAATTTCTTAAATTCGCGTTTCATGGAAAATAAAAGCAGCCAATCAAGTATCACAGGGATACCCCTGTGCTACCCTCTTCACATCAAAGAGAGTTACCTAAAAATTATAACTCGTAGTGATTTAAGGAAAGTCTTGTTGTGATCAAAAAGAAGAAAATCAGGATCTAACTTTCATGACAACAAGGTATAAAGTTTATGTTTCCAGTTACTTGACCACAGTGGGGTCCAACCAGAATGCTCTCGCTGTTTAATGGCCACGGTTCATAAACAAATTTCATTTCCTTTTATTTTATTCTTCTTTACCCTATGAAATGTATTGAATTGAATTGGTTACTAGCATTTTAAAGAGTGAATTAAAAATAGTGCTCATCTGTTAGAACTGGTAAAAAGTGCCTGTGTCAAGACAAGTTAATATTATCAACATCTAATTTAGCTCTCATCATCGCATAACTTATTCTCTTACACCTTGGCAAGTCTTATGTATTGGAAGCCAGTTAATCGGCCTGCAGGCCAACTGAGGCCAAGGAAATAAGCCCATAAATGAATCACATGAATTAGGTATCAATAATCATGTGTCAGTTAGCCTTCCAGTTTTACAGTATCTCACAACCAACTCCCACTTGGCACAAAATAATAGTCGTGGTAGATCTGGAAAGAAGACTTCTTCAAGTCTCAAAAGATTCCTTTCAACTATGTTTAATAGTGACGTTATCAATCGACGATGCTCTCCACTGCAAACAATACAATATTGCCCACACTTCCCCTAGGAAGCCTCATGAAAAGACTGAAATATGCGGACTGGATGTTGTACATTTTATAGTCCAACAATTTCTTTTTCCTGTCCTCATAAATTTTAGAGCAGTCCTCTCTTCTTATTTCATGCCAAGAGCGCTTTTAATTTAAAAGGTCTATAGCTCCATGTTCTTTAGGCAGGGCATGTTGAACTTGAATCTTCTTGAGGAATGAGCCTGATTATTGGCCTAATGAGCCATGAAGCATCTGTTCAGAACATTTAGTCATCTCAATGAGGCCAAGCCAAGCATAACCATGAAAACAGTCACGGACAGCAGGAATTCAGTTGAAAACTGCCATTCCTTATCATCCTGATGTAAAAATAAAACAAACACATCATTTAGTTGCACATTATCTAATTTTGGTTATGAACAGGAAGGACAGAAAAAGCACATTCTTTTTTAACATGACTCATGAATTCACTACAACAGAAGATCATCCTCTAAATTGAGCAATCATGTAACCCTTTCCAGTTTTCTTATCAAGATTTCAACTGCTGAACTGCTTCACAAATAATTTACATAATAAATAATTTCACTTTCATTTTCAGAAATGAATTTGTCTGGAGGCTACAAAAAGCTGGTTCGAAGACAAAAAGACTTCTAAAACCTGACACCATGGTACTCCTCAGTTCTATCTACCATTAGAAAACAGCCCTAAGAAAATATGTGTGTGTGTTGATTGGTTAGAAATTGTGTTTCTGTAACTCAGTAGAAACACAGAACTAGCATGAGCTGTTGATGTAATGATGGAGCAAGCAAAGAGAATTTACATTTTGATGATCAAAGCAAACAAGTTGTTTCCCTCTTTTTTCCTTCACATTTTTTTCTAAAAGAAATAGAAAACATGTTCTCCGAGTGTTTCTATCGAGTTATAGAAATACTCATGGAAGTTTGGAAGAACTCAAAGAACCTGTGGAAACTCCACAGCATTTCTTGTACTGACTCCCAAACTTCCACTCGTGTTTCTATTTAACAATTAAAGATTATGAGCTCGAGATTTCTATGAGGTGAAAGTTGATGAGGCCGAAGGCGAATCAACTATCGCCTCATAGAAATCGAGAGCAAATAATCTAATTGTTTTAGTAGAATTCTTACTAAAGTTTAATTCAAATAACCTTAAAAAGATCGCCCGGATTGAGTTGGCAATTAAAATTGAAGCTGTGCACATGCGCGTATTATTGTTTCAATAATTTCAACTTTTTTAAGTCAAGAAACCGTAAATGTCCTTCGTTTAGTCTCACCAGGATTTTAATTATCCATTTTCATCAAGATTTTCCTCCAAAACTTTGGCAAAACGAAAAAACGTCGCCATTTCGTAGACGAGTTCCAGCCACTGCACACTAATGGTTGATAGTGTGCAGTGGCTCTGAGCCAATCAGATTACAGCATTTGCATTAGTGTACAAGTAGAATTCTACTAAAACTTGATAGAAACATGGTACATGTTTTTTATTTCTTAATTATTTTACAGTTGTGCCATCAACATATAAACAAAAGGTAACTACTTAATTTAACAGAACATTTTGATCTACTGCAAATACAATGTAATCAGATTAGTGAAACAAACTACATGATAGTATGACTCCTCAACAAAGTAAAATATAATGGCTCAAATGTTGAATTAAAACAGGCAGACTGTTACAGTCAGGATCAATTTGTGCAAAGTATATTATACAGAGCTTGACACTGTGACCACTTGGGAAGCTAATGCAACTAACTTTTCATGCTTTGCACCAAAATACTTTTTCTAGGGAATAAATCTGAAAACTAGGGGCCAGTTGGTGCCAAGGATTTTTCCTGAAATTTGAACCTCAATAATTAACTAAATAAAACAAGAATTTTTAAAAAAATTAAAACCGCGCTTTTTTAACTCTTTTTCGCTCACAAAAATATTACGTAATATTTAGCAACAACGTTTTGCGAGAAAACATTATCCGGAAACAATTTAAAAGATGGTTAGGACTTGTTCCCATATCTCAAACCACCCTTGGATACCTTGTGATGCGTACACAAAGTAAATACTGATTATTGGCTTAAGCACTGAAAATACTGATTAGGGTTAGGGTTAATGCAAGGGGTTAATATGGTTAGCTTCTTAGCGTTCGGGTTTCTGATTAGGTACTTAAATTAAACCGCTCATTTGTAGTGTATTCTCCGTGGTCTAGTGGTTTGAGTGGAAGACTGTTGAGCTAGTGTCCCGGGTTCAAATCCACCTCGTCTCAACCAAATTTTTTTAATTTTTTTTTCCCTTTAAAATTGAAGAGACTTGCACTTTGACAACATTTGTTGAGCAGAAACTAAGTCTCTGTGTCAAGAAACTTAGAAATTTCATGCGAGTCTACGTGAATAGGGAGAGGGCAGTTTGAGATATGGAAACATTCTTTGCCTGAAGCGGGTCTAGCGTGACTTGTAATCGGAGAATTCTGTTTATGTCTGAGGAAAAAATACCTTGACCTTGCAAACGACTATCAATTTACATATGTCAAAAGGGTTTATGACGAGCGCTATAAAACATGATAAAAGGCTAAGTTTTTTCCCCAGAAAATTCCATCATAGCTTCTGGCGAAGTAAACACGATCTTACATTTATCACCGTCAGCGTGATCCATGGCCAGAAGTAATACCTTTATAGTGCATTGAATATTCCCTTTGAACGTAAACAGAAACAAAAATTCCAGATTACGAAATCTTCTGTTTCGCACGCAAAACCAAAATACAGCTTAACTCTGGATAATTTCAGCCTTAGTAGCCAGCAGCTGGTACCAAATTAGATGCTTTATCCTTGCAAATGTCCTGCGCCCATCGCCGAAGGATTTTGGCCCAAGTTTGACCAAATAAACATTTTTCCCGTCGGCGGCCATTCTTTTGTCTAAACAGTTAATTCGCTAACTTGACAAAACCCTCCTGAGGGGGGATATGACGAAAAGAACTGAGAAGTGGCCTGTAATTGGCTGATAATGACATCATCCGCGGAGGTTTGGATATAGTCACCGACATGACTAAAAAAAAAAAAAAAAAAAAAAAAACCGAAGGCAGAGCAAGAAACCGCCCAGCCTCCGGCTGCGCGGTTTAATTATACAATGCATGTACAACTACAGGCATGTTAAAATGCTCAGTCCAAGATGGATTTATAATATCGTAGATTCTTTTTGCTAAGTACCAATATTGTTAAAACGGAAGTAATTGTATTATAAAAACTGTGTAGTACCTTCTTTGTTGCTTTTGGAAACTGTTCATGCAAAGTGCGTTTGTCTGACATTTGTTGACTTGCACTTGACTGCATTGGTGACGTTGGACAGTGCTCTTGTCTGGAAGAATACAAATGATTGAGGTCTTAATCTTTTTTCTTAAATAACAGTATCTCACCAGCCTTCATGCTGGAATTCAGTAATCCAATACTGTTTGCTTAGGAGAGGTGTTCCCTCATGGGAGATTGAAAATGTAGTGTGTTTGTGGCTAGGATTAGGACTAATGCCCGCTTTTGGGAGCTTATGGGTATCTGGTACATGAGGATCAAATGCAACACTAAGACTGTACTGTGGAATGGCTTGGAATGGCTAGAGAAACCCAGCAAGAAGAATAATTGAAGGATTTCGTGCAAAAAGGGCATACAGTTTATCACCCCAAGAGCGATATCATGTATGCTCTTTTTGCATTAAATCCTCTAAATAGGCCATTTTACAGTCATGTGCTCAGTTACCTGGCCTTTGCCTGCAAGTGAGGATGGACTTGACCTTGCTTTGATACAGACATTTCGGCTTTTTCATTCAAATGCCAGACTAGTTAGCATAAGAAGCACTTGATTTTAACAACAAAAGCAGTGAGGTCTGTATCAAAACAAGATCACCTCCAGCCTCACTGCAATTCAAAAGGAAGGTCACTGAGCAGACAACTGTAAAAAAGTTTATTATATCAGTGGATATGCCATAACTGACTGTTATCTAGTACATGTATATCAATCAAATCCCTTGAAGCTGTTTGGAATAATTTTTCATTGGATTGCAATAGACTCCTACCATTGGCTGATGATAATGTTGTTTCATATTATAGTTGGCATAATTTGATTTACATTATTCCATCTGCTCTGGATATATAGTGTATTTATACCTGCACAGAGTGTCCTCTGGAAGATCAATAGCTGAGGAGTTTGATATCTCAATACTATGAACACTGCCAAAGAAATCTGTGACCAGAACTTTAGTAGGGTCCCTTCTAAATAAGTCAGACCTCACTCCAGGTGTAGATATCACCAAAGCTGGTTTCGTATATTTGAACTAGAAGAACATACAAGCAAGGCATACATTAAGTAGGATATATGACTCAACATAATGAAAAAAGAACAGAATAATTATTACTAAAAAAATATATCTCAATTGACCACTCCAACTTTAAACTACTCACTAACTCTCCTACAGTGGCTTTGCTATTCGGTGTGACACCTTCCAAAAACTGAAGTACATAATAGGTGTATCTGTCAATCACATGCACTCCAATGGCAGGATCTTCGTGATGCTAAGATACATGAAGTTATAAATTAATTATACGAATGTTGTACAGTTGCTGTAGTAATTTAATATGTACCATTTCAACATTGGCATCTTCAGTGATGCTATCTTCATGCACTGTACCCAAATTCTCTGGCAACTCTTTCACCTCCCACCAAACATTTAACTACATATAGCCCTGGGTTCAATTCCACTTGGGATTATATTACATGGGTTCAATTTTTTTAGTTCCACCCTCCTGTATTTCCTGCAGGTCTTCTGGTTTCCATCTTGGCTACAAAAATAAAAGAGGATGTCTATCAACCACACCTGATCTGGCTTTACAATCCAAATAAAGTAACACTTTAATGAGTCCAGCACAATAGCCAAGAGAGCTTCTCTCTCTTTTATTTGAGACGCCCAGTCTCCCTTAGCCCTCTGGCAGGACACAGGTTTTTATTTATCATTTTTTTAAAAAACAATAAGTTATACTCACAGAAAGGGAGTCCTCTCCCACTAAACTGCTGCCAACAGCAAGAATGTTTGGCGAGTACAATTTCTGAGTCATGGAGTATGCTTGGCAAGTATCCACAATTAAGAAAACCTCATTATACCTGAGAAGGATAGTAATGAGTGATTGGTGAATGCAAGATGATTTGCTTGAACAAAACAAAATTAATAGCCCCTGAAAAATTGATTTGTCCTTTAATTTGGAGTAAATCCAGTAGTTACCGTCTTTTCTGCCACATTTGTTCAAAGGCATCTGCCAGCTCAACACTTGTTATCTCCTCAGCATCTTGAAACTTGAGAAAGCCATCACCTCCATGTCCTGGAAACAAAACAACCCTTATGGCATCAGCAATTGCAGGTTACAAAGTGAACAACAAGAATTATACTAAAGACAACATAGATCTGTGAAAAATGTAAATCATCTGGTTGGCCTCCTGCCAATTGAGATTCCTTTATTAATAGTTTATGTTCTATTTGAAATGTTTGTTTATTTATTTACAGTGTTCCCAGTTAGTACAATAGTGGTAATTTAAACATTTGACACTTAAACAAAGTTATGCATAACTGTGTGTATCTTGTAAAGTTATGCATGACTGTGTGTGTCTTGTGATTAACCAGTTTGTTTTAAAAGAACACATTCAAGTCAAACTCTTAGTCTAGGATACCTATACACCGAATGCAAATATGACGGACCACTCGGTCATCAACCGGGATGAGCTACATGAAGCTTCATGAAAGCGAGGTTAGTCAGTCTTTGATGTTTTGCTTTGAAGTTGCTTCCCCAGAAAACTCTTGCTTTGTCGTCGATCTGTTCTGTTTTATTTCGCTGTGCCTATGAGTTGCTGTGTTTCTGATTGCCATGAGAAGGGATAGAAATCTTCCACCGTTCACCTCTAAGGGAAAATAGTGGATCAATGCAATTCATTGAGACGAAGAAAAGGAGTTCACGATCACCGTGGGAACTAAAGGTCGTTTGCTACGTTTCAGGATAGAAGATCTCAGAAAAATCGTTTAAATGACGAGCTTATGTGGTGTCTGGTGGTGTTCCCACACAA
Organism: Platygyra sinensis; assembly: GCA_019787425.1. Lineage (NCBI taxonomy): Eukaryota > Metazoa > Cnidaria > Anthozoa > Scleractinia > Merulinidae > Platygyra > Platygyra sinensis. Next base: position 6,405 of record JAHPZR010015895.1, on the reverse strand, counting down.
TTTTCATGGCCAATACCCTCCCCAAGTTAAAGAAAGCTCTTCTTGAATGATATCCTCTGTCTCAAAGGAAGAAGTTATTTGCGTTCGCGTCCACTCGTACGGAATCACACAAAGCAAATACTACGGTGCAATAACCAAGCAAATGAACTTCAACTACCCCGTCGTTGAAACCAGTGAAAGCATTGTGCCAAATGACAACAACTTGGACCTAAATGCGATCGCTTACACATTTTCTAAGATCGATTCCAACCTGAACTTTAACAATTCCTTCGGCGATCGCGAACTTCTTGCCTCCGTCCCTCCGAAGTGAACGAGGAAACTGAATGAAAGAACACTTTCTCTGCTGTGGAAGATTCCACTCTGTTGCGGTGGCATTCAGGAACACAAAAACGCGTAGGGAGGGCGAAACAAAGGGACCAAATCGACAACGAAGCAAGACTTTTCTGAAAAAGCATTGTCAAAACAAAACATCAAAGCCTGACTAGCCTCGGTTTCATTCGACTTGTCCCGGGCGCCGACCAAGTGGTCCGCCATATTTGCATTCGGTGTATGAAATGCACCAACTTTACAAAACACAAACAAAGAGTTTTAATGAAAAGCCATACTCTGTTATTGACATACATGTGATTATAATAATATAATTGTAATCTTAACAGTTTAGAATAGTAGCCACTTGTCAAGAAATAACTTGGCTGAAGCTATATACATTGATAAAAGTATAGAGAATTCACAAGAAAGTGATTTGTACGACTTTTAAAACAGAAGCCGTGAAAAGACGTTCACCTGGCCACTAACCTGTCATATAGACCAGAATATTGCTTCTTTCATCTGAGAGCAACCGCTTGGATCTTGGCACACTGGGTGGCAAGCGACCTGTTGAGGCAAAACAATAAAAAAACAGAGTGAAACACCATTACTTACAATGCTGTTTTCATCTCTGAAAATCTATTTAACAACTAAATTATGAGCTCGAGATTTCTATTGCACAACATTTGACAAGGGTGCAGCCTGAGTCAGCTATTACACATAGAAATCTAGTGTAAATCTACCATTTGTTCAAAACTTTATCTAAATCCTCTTCACAGACTCTTCAAAAATGCAAAGAAGTGGCTGCCACTTTGTAAACAAGCTCTCACTACAATGTTGCTCACTATCTACTTAACAAATAGATTCCATGTTGCTGTGTCTCTGTTCAGTAATAGATCACAGATGACGTCAAAATGTGGTAAGAACAAAAAAGTGGCACACGAGGCAATAGCCGAGTATGTCACTGATGTTCTTACCACATTTTAACATCTTCTGTGATCTTTTACTGAACAGACGCACAGCAACATGGAATTTATTTGTTTTATATAATAACAAAACAAACTACTATAGAGATAAAGCTTTTTTATTTCATAATATTTTTTGCCCCACCTTTGTCCACTTTGGCGAACAGGAAAAAAGCCATTTGACATAATCTGTTATTTATACAGAATGCAGTAATCTCATTGGTTGCTATGCATAGCAAAGAATTGTAATTGGTCCAAGAAAATTATGCCACTGTCAAACCTGGCTCGGGCAGCTTGAGCGTCTCTCCTCACAGAATGAAAACTTACAGCGAAAGCAGAATTGAGCTGCGAAATCTACAAATTTTAAAGAAAATGCTGGAAAAGTCAAGTCAATTTTTGTCAACAGAGCAGCCCTGTGAGCCCAAAAGCTTGGATGTTGCATTAAATATTGCAGGAGTTGACAAAATCCCATTTGATTCAAGTTTTCAATGAGATGAACATTTGTGATGGTGGAAATTTTTGTTTTCTGTGGTTGGTGATTCTTAAATCAGTTTGATTTAATGTCAGAGACCCATTTTAGCTCTGATACAGTTGGCTGTGAGCTGTGGTTAGCTATACTTAGTTCATTGCTGTGCCCTGAAATGGACTGGAATACTCGCATCACTGGGAAAGCAAGGTTATGAGTTTTTTTGACTGATTTTAAAAGTGTTGTTTTGATGTAATATATCAAACACAAGTGACAGTGTTTCATTGGGATATCCAAACACCGAGAAGAGAGTTGAAAATACAATGCGTAGCAGAGTATTTTTGATGAAATTCAAGGTGTTTGGATAGCCGATGAAACACTGTCTCGGTGTTTGATATATATTCTCAATGGAAACCAAAAGTAAGGAGAAAATGGAGAAATAAAATCGTAAAGATCTATGCTAATTAAGATCGGATATCCAAACCACTGTCCGGCTTGTGATTTCCTTTGTTTTAACTTGATGAATTATCGAGTTGTTTTTTTTTTATCTACTTATTAGATGATAACATTTACTTACATCAACATACCATACAATACATTATTTACAAACTACTACAGACCTACGGTAAAAAAAAAGTCATTGCTACGATTTCTCACCAAACTTATCACTCCAGTCTCATTCATGATGAGACGCAAGTAGGTCTGAACTGGAAGTACTCGATTTCCGAATTAATTAGGTTGCGGTTTACGACGTGATTAAATTTCTGTCAACAGAGAGATTACCGGAATCAATTAGGATTAAAATAGGACTAACATACTAGATCAAATGAAAGATAGACGACTGATGTATCTCATGACCCACGTACATATCTCACGGTAACTTGAGAACAATGAGTCGAAGGTCAAATCAGTGAAATTCGCGCGGTTAAATGTCTCCAAGGCCGGGATCTTTGCTCTTCTCTAGCTTGGGTCGAAAGTGCTCAGTTGTTAGATCCTAACAAAACGTGGTAAGTTCTTGATAGAAAAGCTTGTGACGAGGGTGCGGCAAAATGATTATTTCTCTTGTAATAAGTTACCGGCGCGCTTTCCAGACGATGTCGTGAGGGCAGCACTCTTCGCCCAGTTGATGGTGCCGCGTTTCAAGGGAAGGCTTTCTCAGAAGATGAAATCGTGGTTTAGTCGTTTGCGACATTTCTTTAGCATTTTCCAGATTCTGGTGTATTTAAGGAGAATGCATTTAAGAGGTTAAGAGGCTACTAAGTGGCCTTGATCACAGTGTTTTGATCGATTGAGTCAATATTAAAAAAACTATAACAACAACAAACCGATGGGGCGCTCACTCACGTGGCAGGGATTTCGACCCCTGTTGCAAAAGCCACAGCGAATCGCCGTTTGGATATGCCAACTACTTCATGAGTTGTGCTCTCACAAAATGTGGATGAAGATACCGGTTGCTTTTTACAAACACCGCCATGAAGCAACGGCAAAAAGGTAAGTAAGCTTTCATAGTTTGTTGTTTGCTTAAAATTTCAGTCAGTTGGATAAAAGAAAGTCTTAAAATCGCGTTTATCGTATATTTTCAAGCGATCCGACTTTCGAGTCTCTGGCTTTTGCTTTAAAAGCCTTTCGAAACGTTGCGTGCTTTTATTTATTTTCTCCTCCTTGCATCACACAAAGAACCGGCAAAACAAAGAGTACTGTTATCTGAGAATGTCAGCCGTCCCCTCCTCCTTACCCACGGGGGACATGGGAGACCAAAGAACAAAAATAGATCGTTTCACTGCCACAGAATTAAAAAAAAAATCGAAAACAATCCAGTGGAAGAAGCTCAGAAATTGTGATGTTGTAGAAGCTAAATAAATAAGACACTTCTCCAAGTTTTAGGCCCGTGCTTTTCCCCAGCATTCAGATACTCGTCGAAATGTTCCGCAGAAATTCACTGAGCTAACAATTTCCGTTTTTAATTTTAACTCCTCAGTTATCACCAAGGTTTACAGTGGCATCCAGACGTGTCGTCGGAGCGTGCCACTGTTGCCTTTAATAATTTCTGTTTTTCATTTTAACTGCTCAGTTATCACCAAGGTTTACAGTGGCATCCAGACGTTTCGTCGGAGCGTGCCACTGTTGCCTTTAATAATTTCTGTTTTTCATTTTAACTGCTCAGTTATCGCCAAGGTTTACAGTGACATCCAGACGTTTCGTTGGAGCGTGTCACTGTTGCCTTTAATAATTTCTGTTTTTCATTTTAACTGCTCAGTTATCGCCAAGGTTTACAGTGGCATCCAGACGTTTCGTCGGAGCGTGCCACTGTTGCCTTTAATAATTTCTGTTTTTCATTTTGACTGCTCAGTTATCGCCAAGGTTTACAGTGGCATTCACGGAAGTGGATATACAACTTAAAGAAAATCGGAAAAGTGAATTGGAAGAATAAATAAGAATAAATGAGTTTCTTGCACTGCAAAGAGAATGTTCGTTTCTCGAGGTTCTTACATAAGAGCACGAAGTTTTAAATGGTTTGTCGCAAATGCGCTTTCTGCTATCTCTATCATACACTCAAACGTTAATTTTACATTGAGACCACAGTTGACAAAGGGGAAAGATAGCCCCTCGAGCGGGAAACAGAAATAAATGGGTGAAGCGTATATACGTAATTCATTTCTGTAATTGTGGATCGTCTTAAGCTTTGTCTGCTCAAAGTCATGGATCTAAATAAAGAAACTTTTTCAGTGTCCCCGCTGCATGCAAAAGGCTTTATAGCCTGCTTAGCTTGGCGGTTTAAGCAATTTGAGCACGCGTGCACGAAGCAGCGAGGCCGCGAAAACGAGCGGCAAAGGCTTCCCCGTTCGTTTTATTTGGCGGCTTTGTAGCGCTAAGTTTTACAAAGACCAAATTATGCGGATTTGTTTCGCGTGCGGCAGTCCCTGCGCTTCCGGTGACAAAAATTATTTTTGACAGCTGCGGCGGCGGATTTTGACACTTATTACTTTGCACGCGTTAATCCCTGACAGCGGAACATAAAAATATGTAAGGAATGCGGGTCTACCAACCCCGCATTCCTTTAAGGTACTTCCAGATAGACCCCGCTGCGTCTCGTCATGATGCATGGCTTCTTGACTTGTTCTAATTTTTTTTTTTTTTTGCTTTATTTTATTTTTTATTTATTTATTTTAATTGTTTATTTACTTATTTCTGTGTTTTGAGGTTTAGGAATCAAAAAGGTATTAAAGAAGACAGAAAGCTAGGAAATCTCTCTATTTTTGGGAGTACTTCCTTTGTTCTGCAGGACCAAATGTGATACCTGGCAACAAGGAAGTAAAAGTACTGCTTTGTGTTGGATAGGGTGTCCAACCTCAGGCCAATTATTATATCGGGAGTAAAAATTTCATATTTCAGTTTTATTTGGTTCTCGGCCAACCATTTCATAAAACCCTGCCAAACACAATTATTAATGAGTTTGAGAAGTTTCATTTCTGACATCAATCAGTGTGTCAACAGTTATTTTGACACTGGGAAAAGTTAATGAATTTTAAAAAAATAATAATAATCTCAGAAACATTTTGTCTACAGGATTTGTTTAATTCGAGATAAAGCCAGGACTCAAAGTTAACTTTTCAGTCCACTTGCAAAGTTTGGCTACTAAGATTTCTTCCACTAGCAATCTGGTGAGACCACTAGCAAATTCTCTCCAAATGTTTGGGAGACATGGATAATTCTAACTTGCAAAGTTTGCTAGTGAATGTTTTTCTCAATCGCAGCTCGTGTTTGCGAATGTTAATTTTGAGCCCAGAAAGCAATGGTTCTTGGCCTACCAACACCAATTTTGTGCTTGGTTTAGTCTTGCTTGACTGCGGGCTGAGTATTTTTTCGGAATCTTCTTCGAAATGAAACGGCTTTATCTTTCTTCTTCCTGCTTCTCAAACCTGTTCAATGCCTCGGCAAAATGTTTTTTTGTACCTTATCTTTTGCCCAGCCATGTAAAATATTGTCTAAATTCTCAAAACTTTCTGCCATTTTAAAACACAGATTGAGAAGGAAAAACTTTGTAATGATGACGTCAATCGTGCATCTGTCCTCTAAAAGATCGTAGGCAAGAACCAATCAAAATGCGAGAATAACTTGGGTTATTATATAAAACAGAATAGATAGTGAGTAGCATAGACAATGAGAGAACACCATTTGTGATAGAATGCTAGCAGATTTACAGTGTATTCTAAAAATTAATAGACTGTATTATAAGCTTTTGTGTAGCCAGAAGAGCTAGTTGCTACTTTGTACTGGTAAAAATGACTTGATTTGATAACATTACAGTGGCTTTACCTGTCAAAATTCTAATAAAATTCTCCACTGTTACCTGCAAATTAAAGACATTGATTAGCACACAAGTCTATCATAGTAACCGTATTGTGTGGTACCATCATGAAGAAAGTTATAACACTGATTAATGAATCATATGACTTATGTAATTATTAATCGAAATTATTGTTATTTCGCAAAGGATTGTCCTGTGGAACATATATTTTGTTGACCTGAGTTTCAAAATTATGCCATAGAGACAAACAATCAATCTTGTATTTCAAGTTGTTTTGATGCTTGCACAAATTTAGTGCAAAAACTTAAGAGTTGTGCCATCTTGGCATATTGATATTTACTAGGTTCTGCTAGGTTTTG
>JAHPZR010015893.1:87500-114557 GCA_019787425.1 Platygyra sinensis | reverse complement strand
ATCACTGTCAATTATACACCTCTATCAACACACACAGAGACCTTAACAGTGCCTTCCATAGATTAAAACCTACAAGAATCAGGTTAAAAAAAGCTATTTGAATTAGCCATGCAAAAACTGGGGATGGAGTCAACAACATGGCAGATCAAACCGCAAAATTCGAGTTTACATTTAGAACTAAAGTTTTTACTTCAATCAGTTTCTAAAAACCCAAAGATCAATGCTTACAAAGTACTGTAATATGTAATTAGAAATCTTCACATTGTCTCAGAAATCTATCCTCAATATAATGTGTTAAAAGCCAGAGCACTGCTGAAAATGAAAGTGGACAATTTTGAATGAGAGCACACTGGACTAGTCAAGTTTTACATGAACATGTGATCGCCGTTCTTTTATTGCATAAAGCAACATTATACAAAACCAAAAACAAAGCTTTTAAATCTATTTATAAGCTTTTTAATTAGATTTTAAATTGTCAAATTATTCAAAAGGCCTTGGCTACTATTAATGAAACTCTGCAAATGAATGTTGATTTTTTTCCAAAACTACTTGCTCAAAGGCTTATGGCTGGATGACAGGTCAAAAGAAAAACAAATTAAGGCATGATCATTTTGCTCACTCAGCTGTGTGCTATATATTTCACTTGCTACTGTACATGTAGCATGCCATTTCACTCAATGTAATGTGCACCTTAGTTTGTTTTTATCATGCTGCGTGAACAACAGAAAAATTCTAATCAGCTGTGCAAATGGGAAACACTGATTGGAGACCGGCATGTCATTTCATTCATTGTCTATTGTTTACATGTAACATGTCAATTAAGCATGTTTATGTGTTAACCTTATTCCCTGCTTTCTTGTAGAGAGTCGCAATTCATAGTCATTTACCCCTGTGTTTCCACATTTCAAACTAACCTGTGGATAAACAACTTTTCTTGTTGCACTGCCATAGTCGCATAATACAAAGTCTCCACGGTCACTGCGTAAAATATTCTCAACCTGAAAATCAGTGATCAACTGCATGAAATATTCATTATAATTTTATTTGCCCTGAACAATTCAAGTTGGTCACTCATTACTAACAATACTCAGGCAGCAGCCCATACTGCTGGAGTTAAGCCTGTAGCAACTCTGTACTAATAGTATTTGTACTCCTCCCTGCATAAGATCTCAGTGTCACCATTTATACATCCAGATGGAGAGAGGCAAGATGTACTGCAGGAGTAAATTCGTTTTGCCCTGACGAGTGCCCAAGACATAGTTTGCTCTTTTAATGACTTAGCTGGCAGATGCTTGATCCCTCATCCATTGGACAAGTGGGAGTGAGAAGTTACTTGTCTCACAGGAACAGATGGCACTTTTTTGAGCCATGTTTCCATGATCAAAGAAACAAAATCCATGAGCATCACCATGCAAATTACTATGTTGCATATCTCTCTGGCGTGAATGGAGACTATAGTAACTTTGCTCATGCAAAGGTCTAATTTTGTATAATTCCCTTTGACTTATATGTACATGTATCCTAACTTTCTTGCACTAGGTCAGGTTTAAGTTACCCAGCATAGCAAGATTTTTATTTAAATTTTTGTATCATAGAGGTTGGTGATGTGGGACCATGCCACAAGTGTAAATACAAAATTATATTAATATACGACACAAACTGACTTGTCAAGTGCATGCACCTGGTACAAACACCTATCTTCATTTCTACACTTAATGAGCTCAAATGATTGCATTTCATTCATGAAGATGATGGATGTTGCACATTTCTTGTTACTTAAGAAATAGAAAACATGTACCGTGTTTCTATCGAGTTATACAAACACGAGTGGAAGTTTGGGAGAACGAGAAATGCTGTGGAAACACGAGCTGCAGGCGAGTGTTTCCACAGCTTTTTCGAGTTCTCCCAAACTTTCACGAGTGTTTGTATAACTCGATAGAAACACGGAGTACGTGTTTTCTATTTCTTTTAGAAAACACCACAACGAAAAAAAGGAAAACAACTTGTTAACTTTGATCATCAAAATGTAAATTCTCATGGGTCACGCCATCATTACACTGTACGTCAACAGCGCGCGCTAGTTCTGTGTCTCCATCAAGTTATACAAACACGATTTTTAACCAATCAGCGCGCCTGCTTTCGTAGGACTGTTTTCTAAATGTATTTATCAGAGCATCTGACAGGATGCGGTGGTGCGGATCCGCATAATTCGCCTACTTCTGCATCCTCCGCATCCTTGGGGCATTTTTCCAAATAAAACTAGAAAATTGCCACATATGTGTAAGCAAGAAAGCAACTGCTTACCATCCTCAGAAGCAAAAATAGCGAAGAGATTGATCATTTTAAAGAAGTTTTTCACCCAAAAACAGCGATGAAAAACACACCTTTTTGTTTGTAAACAATTTTAAACCTCCAGGCGTTCCATGCACCTTTGATGGGCCTGGGTTCTAGTTTGGGAATTCCAGTGTCCAGTTTTCCTGGTCCGATTTAATGCCTGGTTACTAAGCTTCAAACAAACTTAACAAAGAAGACTTTCAAAAAACTGTGTTGAACAAAGAAATAACTGTCCATGAAAGGCAGCAAAAGTTCAAACATGTCATAAAGGGCTAAAGACGTTGAAGTGTATTTTATACATTGAAAAAAGCCAAGGGAACAGTTTTTACTTATTTTAGAAATTTCCGCATATTTTCCATTTTTTCCGCACCCTATCAGATGGCATGTTTAATTAATCTAGTTATACGCATAAGCGATTAAATGGCCCACCTAGATTACGACTTGCTATCCACAGGCCAAATAACATGTAATTTTAAAATGAAGGCAAATAAGATTATTGTTGTTGCAACATTCAGTGTTGTTTTACAACTTAAAAGTGCTGTTTCTTGAATGTTAGTAATATCTTGTTTATAGCACCTTGCTAGTAAAGTACACTCACAGTACACATAACAGCACTACATGTACATGTATATAGTTATAACATTATGTACATGTACTGTATGGTATCTTCAAGCAAAACTATTTCTACCTTAAGATTTACATGTATTTAGCAAGGCAGCAGGTGATTACCTTAAGATCCCTGTGAATGACAGGTGGGTCAGCTTGATGCAGTTTGGCGACAGCTTCACAGGTGTCAGTGAATACCTTCAGCACTACTGATTCACTGAAACCTGAGCTGATGTGTTCATTCATAAGCTGAACAACATGGCCCTCTGTGGAAGAGAAGAAAAAACAAAATGAACTAACACAAATGTACATTTAAATGGATAGCACTCATAAAACATATAATTTGTATCCAAGCAAAACATTTGTTAAAGTACAATGGTGATTCCATCAGGAGAGGCAGACATGCAAAGGAGTGCTATGTCTATGATCTTTTAATGTAATCAGTCAATCATACATGTACAATTGTAATTAAGAATTAGAAAACACACCATATTTCTACTGAGTTTAAGTATAAGTCTACTAGTGTTCTACATGTATGACGAATGCAGTTCTCTGTGAACAGTCGTTGAACAGGTTATTGCAACCAAAAAATTTTTTCATTGGTGTTGTGATTATCTCTGCACATTGCAAACTCCAAAGGTCATGACTGGTCTTGCTGGCTTGCACACAGAGAGCATTTTTACTTTGTTGATTAAACATGTCACAGTGAAACTGAAACGTTTCAGTTTTTAACACGACTAATTTACACAAGGAACACCATTATCAGTTCAAGAAACTCCACTCTTTCTTGAAAGGAGCAGAAAATGGTAGATAGGCAACAACAGCACATACCTCGGCAGTATTCCATCAGAATAAGCACTTCATAAATGCTAGGGGCAATCTGATTGATAGTACAACCAAGGTAGGAGATGGCATTCTTGTGGCCAGACAAAAGTTTCTGGAACATTTTTAAAAAGAAGGACAAATGATATACATGTATTTTACATTTTTGAAATGCGTGGTTCTCAGAAAGGGAGAACTTAGAATAGAGTCAATGGGAAATAATAACAATATAATCATCATTAAAGTGTCTATACCGCCAACAGGGTTTTTATAGTTATGGTAGCTCTATATTGTGTAAAAAGGTATTCTAAGAAAAAAAATTGGATTCTGAGATTTTAACGCCCTAAGATATCGCCTTAAAGTTCCCGCTTCAGCCACGCCCAATGAAGTTGACCGTGAGTCAGTGCAGAATAGAGTCTGGGTTTCTGAATGGGTCGTGACATCAAGTCAGGAATCACGGGATTCTTCTAGTTTAGGTAATTGTTGTTTCAGTAGTGGTGAGGAGTTTTCCTCGCCAAAAAACAAACAAATTGAAGTTTGCGAAGCAATGCCGTCGTCAAGCAAGCAAAATAAAAGCATAAAGCTTCGAGATATTCCTGAAGTGACGTCATTTGTCACCAATCTAGCATTACGCGGTCATCTTCATTGGCGTGGCCAAGGCAGGAAATTTAAAGCTTGATTTTATGCCAAAAAGCATCGGAATTCACTTCTTTGGGTTTGAAGACATTTTTAGATGTTATAGAGATGATGAAAACCTAAAATAACTTTTTGGCGGTATAGACACTTTAAGTAATGAAAACAGATATGATATTAGGGACCTTTAGATCGGAGGACGAGGACGACTACGAGTACGAGTTTGCCATGCTGAGCATGCACATAAGGTTTGGAGGCCGACATTTTTCGAAGTGCACGTGCTCAGAACAGAAAACTCTTACTCATAGTCATCCTTGTCCTCCGATCTAAAGGTCCCTAATATTATCTGAATAACAAGGAAAAGAACTTGACCAACCATTATGTCAATTTCTTGCTTGCAGATTTCCAAATCATGTGTGTTGTTCACTGAGATCCGCTTGAGAGCATGTCGTTTTCCACTAGGAACTCTCACCAGAAAAACCAGTGAAAACCCACCTAAATATTCATGCAAGACACAGTAACATGTGTGTGTATGTTTATTTAGTAGCTGTTTTTGAATGATTCACTTTCTGCTCGGTAATATGACTGTAAGTAGTACAACCCGCCTAGATTAGCTATGCTATAAGCGGGTTTGTAGATACTTAAATTTTTATTTGTTTAAATTTACATTAATTAATTAATGTAACAGTGTTGAAAACCAACCAGTGTTGAAAACCAATAACATCATGAATTCAACATCACATGTACACTGTACCTAACTACAACAAGCAAGGCATTTCAGTAATTGAAAAAAGTGTAAGTTAACAACTGATCCCAAAAGTATCACTACCACAAGAGGGTAGGTAGGTAGATAGATAGATAGTTTATTACCAATAAAAATGTAGCAGCCGGTTGGCTGAATTCTGTAATTATTTACAAAGAATAAAATTAATTAACTATTATAACAATATACATGTAAGACTATTTACAAATTGGATAAGAATTACAATCAGTGAATCTAAGACTTTAAAATCTAGGGCAAAAAATATATAATTATGTCAGTGCAAAATGTACTTAAAACTACGAATTAATATATTTGCCCGTTGCTAGGATAAAAGAGCTTTTATAACGGTCCATGCAAAAGCGCGGCAAGGTGAAAGTATGCGAGTGTCTAAGACTGTGAGAGGCGTTGCATCTTAGGGGTACAAGATTACTAAAACGCTCATCTCTTAAAATTGATTGAAAGAGTTATAGTAAGACATAGTGATTCACATCTATAATGTACTCTGTAGGGTTTTGAGGCCAAAGCAGGCGAGATTATCACTGTGCCCTGGGGAAATAACATTAAGTGCCCGCTTTTGAATTCTCTCAAGATCCTTGCTGAGATAGCTAGGTAGGGCCTGGTGGAACACAGGTGCACAGTATTCGAGTAACAGTCTTTTTGGAGTCAAGGCTCAACTTTGAACAGCACTACCATGGATGAGAGAAAAGTGCTCCCTCCTACTTACTTGCCATTGATTTAAAAATCAATAAAACAACAGCAAGCAACTCTGATGGAGTGGACAGAGGTCACCCCCAAAAATATGTGTAAGTCTTTCACAGATTACAACACTGGAGCAGTATTTTCAGTCTTAAATTAAAAGTACTGTTGCTTTCAATTGCAGATTGAAAAACAGTGATCAAATATGCAGGGTTTGACATCTCTGCTGGCCCAGTAGCCCGAGGCTAGTAAAAATTTTGTCAGGCTAGTAAAAAAAACATGTTTAATAGCCCGCTGGCTAGTAGAAAAATTCAAATAAATTACACATAGTTAGTTAACTTGAAGTCCACAGTTGATAAAAAAAACCAAGAAATTTTACATTGTAATGATATTAACACCAATAAAGAAGACATAAACCTATCATGTCCTGGCATCTTTCCTTCTTGTTTTGCGATTCAAACATCGCTCGATCTCAGACCCTGCGCTTTATGGTCAATGTCTTCCCAGTGTTCTCCCTAACAATATTACGATGCCTTGCACATCGTCTCGCATGAACACCTTGCACTTAACGCAATTGCAAAGATGGAGCACTGCGAGGTGGCACTACGTAAAAAACGAAACGGCCGTAACTGAAAGTACCAGACGAGAAAACAGAAAAGCAGTAAGATTTTTATTCTTATGCAGCACTTAGAGAAAGAAAGGAAAGGAAGCTCCCCATGGCTTGAATACCATGTCGTAAACTACGAATAATAATTATTTAAACTGTCAAACAGAGCAAAATGTTTTGCTTTGTCTGCAAAAGTACGATCGTTCAACTTCTTTTTGTGTTGGAAGCGCAAACTTTACAGAAACTTGAAGCAATTAAAGCACATGCAAGCTCTGACAGACATAAACATAACTAAGTGCGATTTGATGCGACAACGAACTGGTCACTAATGACAAGTTAATAGATCAAGAAAATGAGGCCTACAAGATGCTGATGTCATTGTTTTAAAAATTTGTGTTGACCTAGCAGTAGCAACTAATTGTAAATGTAGCCTGAAGCTCTATTAAAGACACAGTTAAGTGAATGTGAAACGAAAATGTTATCACAATGAAAGAAAAAACACCATTCTTTATCATTTTCAAAGACCTTGCCAATAAGTGTAGTTGAGGTTGAAGTAGACCTTAAGGGAAATTGATCCGTGCTACCAAGTTGTGTTTCAGGCTAGTAAGTTTTAATGCAGGTAGCCAGGGGTCAAACCCTGAATGTGTCTACATATACACGTACGTGTAACAACAAATTTGATCACCATGGAATGGATAGGACTTCACAGAATTGTTGACAAGAAATGTTGTTGGTAACTGATTGACATTTGGACAACTTGAGTAGAAGTTAAAACGCTACTGAAGAAATACTAGGAGGATCTTTTCTTTTAAATGAAAAAGGTTCAAAAGCTTGCTAGATCCCCTGCCTTAACCAACGTTCGCGACCAAAACTTTCTACGTACATATTTTTTTAAAAACTTTGACTGCAGGTATAAAATACTAAGTTTAGATTAAAAACATAAAAAATTAGGGGTCACCGAACTCGTTTTGAAGATAAGGCATAGCACAGACCATAGCATTTCTAGGATTTCCAGTCACTCGGCACGATTTTGGCCGGATTCATTAGTATTGGCATATATTTAAAGTGATGAATCATATCAAAGCTATGTGTATTTAACACAGCATATATTCCTATTTAATAGATCTTTGTTAAATATGTCATTAAATCAGGTAGAATTAGCCTTAAAAAATGCAACTTCTAAGTCACGCACACCTGTATATAAGTATCAATTCGACCATATTTAAATGTTCTTTAATATAATGGAAAGAATCAGAAATGGAAGTGATCTGTTGAAAAAAAAGTGGGGGTCACTGAGCATCCAACAAAAATATTTGCACACCAAGTTAACGCAAAGGTCATCAGCTCTATATTTTGTTGAGTTTCGACTCAGTGTGCATGCTTGAAATACATGATGTGGCACACACGTGCCTAACAGTAGCAATGGGCGCGAAAGTTCTTCATGAAGTACAGAAATATAATATGTACATAAAACTTTATTAACCTGTCAAAAATATTTAGCAGAGAGGAAACACCCCTTTACTAATTGGGGACACTTAAGTACATGTAGTATCTGATTTTGTAACACGTGTTTACAAAGTTTGAATACATGTAGAAGACAAATACATGTAAAATGACAGAATTATGAAGATGCGTTTAAATGACATTGACTAAGCAACACAGCAATGGATGATAAAGCATGCAGCAAAATTGCCTGATTATATACCTGCCAACTCTCACGCCTTAGGCGTGAGTCTCATGCCTGCAGGTTGAAAAATTTCGATCTCCTGCCGGCTCACGGCTCCAGGCCAATTTCTTACACCTGATTGAAAAATGTGAGTTGTTGCTGTCTTGCTTGACACAATTTCCAAACATTTGTTAACTCAGACCCATGCAAGGAACGAAAACCATGTGTAAAATGAATAAATGACAATATCTTCCTCGCAATCTCTGATATTTGAAGTGAAAAGCACTTGGAGCGAGCTTGCGTTTATACACGTCCTAAGACTTCGGAAGACTTCGGAAGACTTCGGACGTCTTCAGAAGACTTCGAACTTCTTTGGAAGACTTCGGACTTCTTCAAGAATCTTCGGAAATGATCGTGTCATCTTCAAAAATCCCAGCACTTCCAGGATATAAATCTCACGCATATATCTCAGAAAAAGTTGGCAGGTATATGATTACTGTATATGAAATTATAATAAACAGGTCAAATGAAACAGCAAGCAAACTAAATTATGCCTTGTGATTTGTGGCAGTACACATTTGATTTGAAAGTTATGTAATACATAATCACAGAAATGACTTGGTAAATTAATTATCATTACTGTAGCAACATCCATATTGATGTTTTGTGCTCAGATTAATGCGGTTTCAAGGATCTTGTCGCGCAGTGCAATCGAAATGCGAGTTAATAAGAACTTCCATACGTTTCAGTTGGGGCTCGGTCCATCTACAAATGATTCGATATCAAGTTTCAGTTAAGGAAAACGAAATCACTGAGTTACATCTGTCATAGTTGAAATACTTCGAAAAAAGATCCACTCCTAGCAACTGACATTTGTACCTCAACACTGACCAACGACTCCACCAAGGCATAGAAAATGACATGTTAACGACTAAAACACACAAGCTTACCTTCAGCAATAACTTCTTCTACCACACATTGGCATCGTCCTACAACGAATGACTTGCCCACAAAGCTACTTTGATGGTCGTTGCCTCCACCCGACGAAAAAAACTTCTTCATTATGCACCTGTATAAAGCCCCCCAAGTCAAAAGCACGGACTTTTGATAAGATTACATGTTGTAGCATGAAGCCGTACTCATGAAATTATTAAACAGGAAAGATCTTCTTGAAATATCGATCTTCTTCTTCTTCAATAATCACTTTCGACTGGAAAAACATGGCGGAAAATTGTACCCATGACCCTTTGCAAAGTCAGACTTCCGGTAGAAAGTAGCTCCGCAAAAGCTAATTCCGGTTGATCCAAGAGTAGAGAACTGGAAACTACTACGTCACCTAGGCTAATCAGTCAGTGTTGGCAGCGGTAACATTGAAGGGACGCCATCATGCCGGACAGACCACAGAGAACAGGCGAAAGAACCGATAGAAAAAGAATTTATTCTACAGTTGTGGTGTCTAAATCCTTTCAAAAAGCTCGAGATAAGCGGTAAGTATAAAACTTTAACCGAGTTTTAGACATGTAGGGCAATATTCAGTTACTATTCGTGCTGATTGTTAGCCTCACAGGTGCAGCTGGCGTTTACTATGGTAGTTTCAAACATTCTACCATTATTTGAACCTTTGCAAGAGCTCTTTTACTTATTATCCGGATAACGAAATTGATTCTGATCGTAAACAAAATCCGAGGAAAGGTTTGTTCATATGCAACTATTTACATAATTTACCCCAAAGTTGTTCAGTGGCTGATTTGTCCAGAACGCGTTAATTTATACATGTAGTTTATTTAGTACAATGTGCATTGAATATTGTTTGTATATGTAATCGCATGGGGCCGAGGGCAATTAAGGATTAATTTCACGAGTATTTTCAAAGTTTTCACAAAATTGCCCGAGTCACAAAGCGACGAGGGCAATTTGGAAAACTTTGAAAATACAAATGAAATTAATCCTTAATTGCCCGAGAGCACATGCGATTACTGGTTTATCACATAAAGGGCAAAATTTTGTACAAAGGTTCAAGGTCTTGCCGTCACGTAAACAGGTTTGCCGGTTGTCATTATTTAACAGGCTAGCAGTAACACAGGGAAAGCCTACTATAGTAGTAAGCAAAACACAGCAACTGGGGTTCAATTCACTCAAAGCCATTTCTTTACAAACAAAACTATAAGCAATCTAATTTTATTCACCTGTTTTGCAAAGCTTGCAACGGCGTGAAACTACTTGTTCCTCGATCGATGATAGACGTAAACAAGTGTCCAAACGAGCTCTAATTACTTCTTGAATCCAAAACTGTCCTTGCCACTGTGAAAACTTCACGTAACAACAAAATTTACACTGTTTTTACGCCGATAAAGTGAGCTGTAATACTAATAAGGCGAACCCGAAGCAAAACGAAGAAATTAACTTTCAGTTTGGCGGCCATGAAGTTCTGTAATTCTATGCTTCGTGCAACACCAGCCGTCTCCACTCAAACGTTTTTCAGGCTGCGAATCAATGCATTTTTAGTCGGAAAAATCCTTTTGCTTTTCCACCAAAAGACTGCGCTTTGTTGCATGTTGATTCTCTTTCACGTTAAGATGAAATAACCGTGTTTAGATCCAACTCAGAAGCGATGCGTTTCTGAAATTTCTTTTCAAAATCCGTTTGAAGCGGGAAACCAACTCAATGCAGGCGTGCTCAGCCAATCAGCATCAAGTAATCATGTCCTCTTGATTACCAAAAAGTGCCCTGATTAAGAAAAAATGCCCTCTGTCTCAGCCAATCAGCATTCAGTAATTTTGCCCCGTATGTGATAAATATGTTAAAGCTAAACAGTAAATTTAGGTTAATTCTGACTGAATGGGAATTATGTTGACAGGCCTCCAATTCACTGTTGAATTGGTTCTAAAGCCTTCATAACTTAGCTTTTACCACTCAGAGGTTTTTTGGGTATTTCTATGGTGGCCTAGGAATGCCATAGAAAAATTGTGTAGTATCTTGTAAGTTTACCTTTACTTATTATGTTATTTCATTTGATTTTTTAACTTTAAACGAAAAAAAATTAATATCAAGATGCTTAAAAATCAAATTTATACGAAAAGTATAAAAAGTAAAATAACATTCTTTTTAATAAAAAGTTAAACGAAACAGAAATAATCTTTTCTTGGCCTAGCAGTGCCATTAGGTTTTTCTTGAAGAAAAAAAAATTTGGCTGGTGGCCTATCAATGCCATAGCCCACAATGCACTTGGGTCATGATGTTTTATACAAAAGATGACAGCAAATTACATCAGGAATGGTGACTGGATGCAATATCAAACACTTAAACTGAGATGATTTATCTAGGTACGTCCAGCAAAACTGGAAAAAAGTTAACCTGCAATAAGGCGTCCCTCATATTTTTTGTCGCAGCGGGAAGGTAAGCCTGATACAATTACTTGACTATTTGTCTGCCGCCCCCTAATTAAGGTGGCCGAACACAGTTTTGGCGCGCGCTCTTGCTAACGCGATTCAGCTCGCGCACAAGTATTGCATAAAAACAAACACGGCATAAATAGAGCGATCATTTTATTTGCTCAATGACTGCGCTATCTGTACTATTTTTTTCTTTACAAATGAACACAATGTATTGAATTGATGGTTTTACTCTTTTATTACAAAGCTGAAAGGTATGTTAGAAAGGTAACGATGCAAAGAACTCAGCTCTGCTATTTCTTTGTTGCTAAAAGAACCCAGTTAAATGCAGCGCATGCGTAGTAAGTCGAAAAAAGTGCGATTGAGTGAAAAATTGACTTCTCGGAGGCGCTTATTTCTCGAGAACCACTCATTAGAATTTCACGAAATTTGGCACGAAAATACTTTAGGAAATAAGTAACTGGAGGATTGAAAAAAAATTGAACTTTAACAAAGGAAATTCAAGATATGCCAGTGAACCTTCAACGAGGGATAATTAAAGATCTGTTTGTTAAATTATTATTAAAATAGCGCTAACTTGCGAGTATCGTTACAAACTTGTTGCATGCAGATTATAAAGAAAATCTAATGACTAGATTTTCTGCAAATAAACAAAACCGATTTTAATCACCTGTTTATATTTGATCATGTTGCCATGGCAACGGTACATACGTCAGCTTAATTATCAAAAAGTTGAAGTTTGTGTTGTTAACTTGCTTGCTGCCATTTTTGGTGACCAAAGGATCAAGAGTTTTAGAGAAAAATGTAAATGAAACAGAGGTATCAAAAACTGTGTTCAGCCACCTTAAAATATCTGTCAGCGCGAATGTCGGCGATGCCATCTCTGGATAACCAAGCAGAATTTTTGGAAGTCTTGCGTGTTATAGACAGATCGGATCGAAATCCACCAATCACAGCCATTAGTGTGACCTTCTTTACGTCATGCTAGCGGGCTGTGATTGGTCGATTTCGATCCAATCTGTCGATAACATGTATGATTGACGGAAATTTTGAAAACATTTCAGCGGGTGTTTTGTTTTCGAAAGTCGCATATCAACGAAATTGGTGGTAATACATATATAGCGCTCTTGCCTAATCCCGTCGGTAGCACCGTTAAAACATCTCTCCCATGGCATGCGATTGTATAAATGCATTCTATTTGTTAATCATTGAGAGTATTGTGAACAAACCTCTGAAGAGAAGCATTTAAAGCTGACAAAAACTCGCTCTCTTCGCTCGCCTCATCAGATGTCGTGATGGAATTTATCAGCATGCAGGATTTTTTTCACCGGAAATCACACCGCCACAGCGGAGACCAATCATGGCTCAGTTCTAAGTACCTTTTTGTTTCTTCACCAATCAGAGAAAAGTCCAGATTCTGGACTAGCAACAGACAAATAGTCAAGTAATTGTATCAGGCGTACCTTCCCGCCGTGACAAAAAATGTTTGGGATGCCTGACCACAGGTTAGAAAAATGTGAGATTTTAGACTTCATAGAATCGAAACACCAAATCTATGTGTGGAACTTTAGCACGCAGGCTGCAGTATTTTGACATAAAGCTCACAAATTATGAAGTCAGTGTGAAGTGGATAATGAAGATGTGAACGAAGCCGTGAGACGCAAAATGGATGGTCCAAGTCAGCTGCTTGACTATTGTTCCATGCAAAAAAAAGTTACACAACATTCAATTGGGTCATAATCTCCAATCCAGCAACTCACGCCACCACCGCTCTATTTTGTTTTGTGTCGAAGTTTGTGCATACCACAAATTCACAATGGTCTTTATCCGACTGCCGGTCATGGTCTCGAATAGACCAAAATGCCCAGGAGTCAAAATTGTTCTCTGAATTCCCACAGAAAGCCTCGTGAAAACATGTTGAGAGTATTTGATATTTGTTCAGAAATACAATACGATTCTAAAAGTTATTTTGGTTTTGTAGTGGACAAATTCTCCGACCTTGCACATACTGTAAACGTTCTCGCAATTCTTGGGTCATCCCTGACACTGCCGGTTATGGTATCAAGTAGTCAAAATGCCCAGCAGTCAAAGAGCTGGGAGAATTCCTGAGAATTATTCTACTACAAATCCAAAGTAATTTTTGCAATTGCTTTGCACTTCTATCTTAACAAACATCAAATACTGTACTCTCAATGCAATTTAACTAGTATTTCTGTGGGAATTCGGTGAACAATTTTGACTGCCGGGAATTTAGTCTATTTGAGACCATGGCTGACAATCAGATAAAGACCTTATTGCAATTTTATGGTACGCACAAGCTTTGAGAATTCACCCACTACAAATCCATAACAAATTTTAGAATCGCTTGGCTATTCCAAACAAGCATCGCATCTTTTAATTAGGTTCAGGGCTCAAAATAATTTTTGAACGGTGGCCGGTCGTGTTGACCGGTCAAATCAATTTTAGCTCGGTCATGTCTCGTTTATAACCGGTCAAAATATTGAAAACGCTTATTTTTAAGAACTTCTCCATTAAGCCAAAAATATCGCCTTATAATGCACAAAAAGGTGCTGTTAAAGAGGATAAATGTGTTAATCGCTAAAAGTATCACTTACTAAATATGTTGCCATTTGCATTTCCACAGGCAGTGGGCTCAAACTGCATTCTAGTCAACATGAAACTTGAAACGCAGGGCTGCCAGTGATAACAACAATCAAAACTCGCTCTATTATTTTATTAGAAATGCTCATTTAACCGTAGTTACTCTGCACACAGTTTTATATTAATTTACGACTTTGTAAACACTTTCAGTTTTTTTAAAAAACGCTAAGGCGTTGTCCACCCACACGTATACGGATATTTTCGAAAACGGAGATTTTTTTCTCTGTATTTGAAAAAAATTGAAAAATCCACGTCCTATTTTGTAACTACAAGCTGCTGAGATATTTTATGATTTAACTGTTTATATTTTCCAGAAATAAAGCAAACAATTTTTCCTAGTTAATCATTTGTAAACCGTGTAAGTGACCGGTCAAAATGACAGCCAAACCTAAATTTTGTCCGGACACATAGTCATCCTGGCTGGACATTGTCTGGTGACCGGCCATTATTTTGAGCCCTGAGGTTCAAAAGAAGCTTTCTGTAGCAATTTGATAAATTATCTCTAACTGCTGATGTTAGCGTAAATTTCCTAAGTGTCAAGCACAGCTTCATTCACACAGGTCTTCAATATCCACTTCACACTGATTTCATAATTCGTGAACTTTATGTCAAAGTACTGCATAGATTAGGGAATTCGATTCTGTGAAGTCTAAAATCTCACTTTTTTCCAGTTTTGCCGGACGTACCTAGATAAATCATCTTTTAAGGGTTTGATCTTGCATCCAGTCACCATTCCTGATGTGATTTACCACCATCTTTTGTAGAAAACATCATGGCCCAAGTGCATTGTGGGCTATGGCATCGATAAGCCGCAAGCAAATTTTTTTTTCAAGAAAAACCTTATTGCACTGCTAGGCCAAGGAAAGATTATGTTCGTTTTGTCTAAATTTTTATTAAAAAGTATTTCATTTCACTTTTTATACTTTTTGTATAAATTTGATTTTTAAGTATCTTGATATTAATAATAAAATGAAATAACATAATAAGTAAAGGGAAACTTACAAGATACTACACAATTTTCCTATGGCATTCGTAGGCCACCATAGATTTCCCCTTACGGTATAAGATGAGATTGGCGGGGGGGGGGGGGTTGCGGAAGGGGGGGAGGGGGCTTCGTGAATATTTTTGTAGTTGTGGTTGATTCTGCATAGGGTGCATTTCCGTATTAGTGCATCCTTTAGGTCGCACAATGCCAGGTGGTATTGTTTCAAAGGACAGTATTTTCTTTGTTTTCTGTGAGTGACTTTTATCTATATTTTTGCCCACTTCAGCAAGTAATTGATTTGCTTGCCACTGACAAATCATGATATTTCGCTCAACCTTGTCCAGGGTTCTCCCTAAATTTTTGAGTAGAAGGAGAATAAAACGGAGTAGCCGGCAGAGGAATTTCCGCCATTTTGCACGTGTTGGAATACAGACTATGTTGTCTTATATGGAGTGCTTTTCGTCGCTAACCGCTGCCTCGCAATCTGAGCCTGTTTTGTTTGCTGAACATTCATTCGATGTCTGCAAGCAGATTCAAGCATGGCGAAATTATCGACAAAACTTTCAAGTTTATTCAGTCAAAAACATTTTTTGGACGCTTGGCTCTTTAAGGAAAACTTTATTTATTTCCAAATGTATTCACCCAAGGGAAAGCAGGCGTCACAAATGGAAAAGTTGCTGTTGGATGCAAAACAAAGTACTTATTTACTTTTTTATTTGGATCTGAGTAGCCGGCGCGCCTAGGACGACTAGCCGGCGATTTTCGCCGGTCGCCAGGGCTTACGGAGATCTCTGCTTGTTCAATAATTGTTGATTATTTACACTAAATATAAGGTGATATCCAACAATGCAGGGACTCCTCTAGAGAGAGAAGGGAAAGGCGTTATAGGCAAAGATCCCCAGACCATGCCCGTGAGTCTGATAGACCGGAGCAAAGATTGCACATGGATCGTGATGAGATTAGTAGGGAGCGTCGGAGACAAAGATTAAGTGAAAGGCTAGGTCATCAAGGCAGAAAGGGTGAAGACCATGAGGAAAATGAAGGCAAAGATAACAACACCAGCAGATGGAAGGAAAGAAATCAGCGATATAGTAAGAGCAACATTTTGTCAAATAACATTGTTCGTTTTGTCAAAGTAAATCCATGTGAGTTCTAGCACATGACTGTAGACATGTACAAAACATGATTTAAGATAATTGCAGAAACTCTCGCCTGCTCATTGGCTAATTTTTATTATAAATAAGCGGCCAGACACATGATGTGTCAATGAGCAAGAGCAGACAATTTGACAATTTGCTCTAGTAAAAAACAAATTGTTGTCAGTTTTTAATGCATCTGTCCTGTTGTTGACAATGAATTTCATCATAACATTATCAAAGTAGTCTGCGGATCCACTCGGCTATCGCCTTGTGGATTCACAGCGACTTAAACAGGACAGACACATGAAAAATTGACATATTTGTCGAAGTGACACTGCTTTGATATTTGATAGTGTAATAGCTTCTTGGAAATACAGTAGGTATGGGTTTTTGGGGACTGTTTAAACCTAAAATGAAAATGTTCTACAGTTACTACAAAAAAATCTCTTTCAAGCAATATAAGGCTATAGGTAAAGTCTGCATACGGGCCAATGTGGTCCATCAGGTCAGAGCTTATCCCGGTTTCTGTAGCATGAAGCAACTGGGAGTATTTCTACTCCCCCCTGGATGGGATGCTAGTCCATCGCAGGGTTACCCCCAGCATTAAATTCACCGGTGCCCATTTATACACCTGGGTGGAGAGAGGTACTGTGAGAGTAAAGCGTCTTGCCCAAGAACACAACACAATGTCCCCACATAAAAGGCTATAAGAGCAATTATTTCAATTGTAGGGTTCAAGATTAACTCTTCTGGGCATGTGCCAACTGACAATTGAAAATTTTTTGTCACCAGATGGTAAAATAAGGTCGTCAAAAAGTGCCAAATATTTTCTTTCACAGCAAAATGCAATTATAGCAAAAAAAGTTTATCAAGATGTTTTTGCAGGTGAAAATATTCTTACTCCTGAATGACCACAAGAGTCAGATTCTATATATAAAGGCATTAAAATATTGTGTAGTTTACAATTTAGTTGAAATGTCTTGCATTTACATCATGTAATCTGTAAATTACGGGTTCATTTTTGTTATTACAGCTCAAGGAGGAAGAGCTCCTCTCGCCAACCAACAGAGACGTACTGTTTTTGACCGTCTGGACCCAGGTCCACCCAGAGATAGAGGATTTGTTAGACAATTACAAGGTGGAGGGCCTAGGGACCAGAGAACAGTTGAAGTTGAAGTTAATCCACAGGATGTGCCTCGAGGAAAACGTTACTTTATGGTGTGTGGATTGCAATACACCTTTGTACTTAAAGCAGTCTGTAGCTAGAAAAGCTTTTGTGTCTATTACATCTATTTAATATATATTCTCGCCTTGTATGTACTTTTGATTTGCCAGGCTACAGTATTGCAGCTCTGTGAAATGTTTTGTAGTAATAGCAAAAATACATGTACATGTACATGTAACCTGCGTCAACAAATAAAGCTATGTATGTATGTCATGCATGCATGCATGCATGTGTGTGTGTGTGTGTGTATGTATGTATGTATGTATGTATGTATGTATGTATGTATGTATGTATGTATGTATTATGTATGTAACCAAATAGTGAGTTGAAATCCTCATCGGCTATTAGAATGCTCAATAGTTAGACTAGAGCAATAGATAATAATAATCGAAGAGCTGGATTATTTGGTCCAAGACATTTAATCGCTACTCGGAGTTTCATGCTTCGTTGGAAGCAATCATCAGGCGACTGCCAGAAAAACGGTTACAATCAGAGATATATGAAAAATTGAAAACAATACATACTGGGCGTGGCGCATGGCATGTCTAGCGGATTGCTACGGCTAATTAAGTGATGACATTTTTCAACAAAAACTTCCTAGAGTGTCTACAGCACGATATAAGCTCATTGACTCCTGTGAGATTTTAAAACAGATGGGAGTAGCAACTCGGAAATGGCTTATTGCCTGTACATGAAGGCAGCTAATAATTGACTGTAGATGGCTGAAATGCCAACTGCTTAAACGATTGAAATAAGTGTTTGTAATAATTCATTTTCCAAGGATTTAATTATAAAATTTCTTCTGCCTGTCAGTGCCATTGTAGATTCAACAGACTGTACTTTAGAGTTTCTTCATTCAAACGCATACAGCTGTACAGATATGCAAAATCTTAAATAGTGAAACAAAATTGCAGTCACTGTAATTATTGACAGTGATAATCAGCTTTGTGGACAGTATCGTGTTGTTTTCATTTTTCACTTTATTGTACTTCATTGCGTCAATGTTCAAATTAAAAAAAATCCTCTCGTAAACAATACCTTATTTGGTAGTGGTAGGCTTCAGAGTCTTTTCCACCCTTGCACTAGTTAACTAACGTGAAACATTTTAAAGTTACTGTAGCAATAAAAGACTCTCTGACTCAAATTTGTTTTCGAATAATTTACATACTGCACATCAGGGCAGTTTACTAAGTACTGGTCCCTGACAAATATTTCTTTAATGTACTGCAGTAACAGGCAAATACAAATGCTATACATCACATTTGTTTCTGTGGTAGTTTAATGGTGAGATGTGGCAGTAGACCAATAAGGTTTCACAATGCAAGGCCAGAGACAGTACATGTATGTCTCCTGGCATGCTTGGTTAAATACGTTGTAGCCAGTTTGAAGGAAAACCCTCAAGTAGACAACTGGTGCCTTTTTGTTTTATAAGTGGAGAGAAATATAGCAAATGCTTGCTTGCAGACTAGGCTTAAAAGTGAAGCTTGTGCCCTGGTAACTCATTTTATCACTTCATTTTATTAGCATGATGACCGGGAGCTACCTCGACGACAGAAGTTAGACAGATCAAGAGCTCGTTCAAGAAGTCCATTGTGGGTCCACGATAGGTTCGATGACAATGAAGAAGATCAGGATCAGGTGAGAGATAACTTCACTGATTTAAGTAGCTAATGAATTCCTGCCTTGGTATTGTTATGTTGTAAATATTTAATTATTTAATAGCAAAATAATAAATCAGTCAATCATTCAACAAGTAAATGAATAAATAAATAAATAAATAAGTGTTGGCCGAGCCAGCACACCTGTGTAAGGAAAGTATGTTTTGTGGTCCTGTTTTAAATTTTTTTCTTCTTTTAAAAATGAAAATTCAAAGTTTGTGTAAGGCATTTCTTTAAAGTGTTAAACTGCTCGTGAAGATTGGTACATGTAGGTCTTTGATTGCGTTTATCCTTAAGGTGTTTACTGATGACAGAATATTTATGCTCCTCAGTGCTCAGGTGGAGATGGCGGCTCGTGTAGCCTATATAATTCAAATCACATGAACTACATCGAGTGTGTCATTTTGAGTGCCTTATTTATGAGATGCTTTTAATAAGGAAAAAGGGACCAACTCTGAACACTCAAAATGACTCCATTCCAGCAAAACTGTTTATTTAAATTTTTCATTCCTTTGTTTATTCCTGCCTCATTTATACTAATGTATTTTCTCACTCACTATTTTCTATATAATTAACAAATAAAGAAGCCTAAGCCATGTATTACACTGTGATAAAACACGATGGTCATTCGAGAACACAAGGGAAATGTAGAAAACACGAGCCACAGGCGAGTGTTTTCTACATTTCTCGAGTGTTCTCAAATGACCGGAGTGTTTTATCACAGTGTAATACACAGCTTGCGCGCATTTAACAATAAAACACACTTTTTCTATGTTTTATACTCTGATAAAACGTGGGTTTTTGACCAATCAGAGTGCGTGCAGGGTCCTAATCTATATTTTAATGTTCAGTAACTTACATGTATAACAATTTGCATTTGATAATGGTTGACATGTCGCCGAAACGGTCATGTTTTTATCACGCTACTTTTTGTTCTTAAATGTTTCTCAAAACATTTAGTTTAGCATATGATTTTGTCACCCTTTAATTTTCAATGATTTTAGGAAGAGAAAGCTGCTCAAGATGATAACGAATCAACGAATAGACAAGACAGAGAAATAATTCAGAGCCAAAAACGGGACAGAGACAGGCGGCAGGAAGACATGCGTCACAACTAGTTCTGTAAACTTATGCCCTGTTCACACCAAAGCTTAAACATGTTTAAAAGCTGTTTAGTTAAACACGGCTCAAAATTGTTTTCTTTATAAAAGCTGCTTACTGGTGTTTTTTTTACTTCGAATTCAGCACAAATGAAAAAACATGTTCAAGTTCATGTGAATCTTGCATAAAAGCCTGAGTTGCAATTTTTCTTTAATAGTTTTCGTTTTTCTAAACCTGGTTTAATTAAACAAGTTTAGTTGGTGTGAATGGGGTATACGTAGTTTGTCAAAAAAAAACTCTTTCACTCTTTTTTTATCTCAATATAGAGTTGCAGGGTATGATTAGGAATGTCAGGTTGATCTACTTGGTATAATAAATTCATGTTAAAGATACAGTATTTCTCATCAAAATATTTGCAGTCTTACTTAGCTGTTGTTGATAAGTGTGAGGTTAACAGTACATGTACACTGTATGTAGTAATTAATTTTCTTAAACAGTTAACAAAGCTGTAGGATAACAGTCAGTGAAATTTGTAGTCCTTTTAAAAAAATTGCTACACAGTGCTTACAACTTCACACTTTAAGAAAACATCATGCAACTTATTGTTGCTAGTAAAGCAAAAGAATACTGCAAGAAAAGATGAAGGAGTATAAGTTTGGGGAAAAAATTACACGTACTATTACTTGAGCAGTTTACATAGCTGTGAACTGACACAGTAATACAAAATATGCCAGGAACTACATGTATGTAGTGAAAGCCATATGGTTTGTTCAATGTACATAAATGTCAATCATTTTTTTATCATCATACCCTACCGAATGTTCTTTTGAGAGTTGATTTGTAGCTTGATTTACCGCCTTTTATTGTTAAACTTTTGTCAAAGAAAATGAAGAAACTTGCTCCAACAATGGAGTAAAGGTTTAAACATCAGTTAGTTTGAATGGTGGTCCATTGATGAAGTTCATAAAGACTATTTCCGAGGTCTCTTGTGCCTCTGTTTCAAAACGAGTCTAAGCGCGAAACCTTTTATATGAAAATGACTTCTGCATGCAGTTTCATTTTCATGCAAATCAAAGTCATTTTTATAAGAATGGTCTCGCACTTAGACTCGCTTTGAAACAGATGCACAAGGGAACTATATACACAATTATTACAGTGGAACCCTGTTAACAGCGGAGCTCCATACCTTTGAAAATTTAGTTATCCATCAATCTCAAATTTTTGGTCGCCACATGACTGTCCAGACATCCGTACGCCAAAGTGTTGCTTTTTGTACCTATAACGCTGCCATTGTTGATATCACAAACAGGCAGCCGTCTAAACACCCACTAGTCATGATTTTGGTTCGTGATTTGGTTCTCACTTCTCTTAAACACATTATTCTATTTCGGCATATTCCAGCCGTTCATAATACCGGTGCCGATTACATTTCACGATTTCAGGTAAAACAGTTTGAGCAAATCTCGCCCAGAGCAGACGATCTGCCAACTTTCGTTCCCGCACATCATCTACCGCAGAGTTGGTCTCTACGCTAAGGACTTTGTTAAATTCCGCCCTGTCCTCAGGCTCTCGGAAATTCTATCAGAGGGCATGGGCTGTTTTTAACGAGTCCTTTCGTCAGTTTTACCATTCAGGTGATACCATATTGCCTTTAACGATACCTTCGTCAGCTTCGTTACCTCTGTTTATTTCTTATCTCCACGCGCGTAAATTGGCGCTGTCCACGATTAAGTCTTATCTTTCGGCCATCGGTAATGTGTACAAAATGAAGGGTTTATGCGATCCTACAAAGGCCTTTCTTATCGTTAACTCACTCTCTCTCTCTCATGCCAACTCTTCGACTTTTCATCGTGTACTGTTCTCTGCAATGTGTTTACTAGCCTTTTATGGCTTTTTTTTCGAATGGGGGAGCTAGCGGTTAAGAGCGCGACTTCCGAAGGTGCGTGCGGTAGTTCAGTACAGTAATTTGTGCTTTCTCACACAACAGGGAAGTGCTTGTACCGACCATTCTCATTTTCGAAAGGACCTCTTGCCATTAGGCCCGGTTCAAGCCATGGTCGAGTTTTGTAAGCTTAGGGGCACTCATGTTTAAAAGACGATCCATGACAACCAAACACTGTTTCCAAGTTTCAGCAATTAAAACTTGAAAGAAGAGTGTAGAGGACTTCGATCTTCCTAGGTGGATGGCATTCTCGTCCCCAGAGCCCACGATCCTTCTGGCCTGCGCGGCAGGAATCGAGAGCTCTGGGAGCAACCATTTCAGGCATGCGCCGTAGATGCAGACTGCGTGAAACCGTATGGGCAGAATTCGGTTATTTCCTTTGTTATTTCAAAATGATTGCTCCTGCTCCCAGAGCTCTCGTTTTCCGACCGCTGGTCAAGGGGAACGAGGCTCTGGGAACGAGATTGAGGTGGATGGATGCATGGAAAAGCAACGCGCGCGCGCGCACTTCCAACCATTTGATGTAAGACGTCATTGTTGAAACGGTCACAATGAGTAAAATTCCAAACACCATAATTGGAGACAATTAGGCAAGAAAAAAGACTTTCAACCTGTTTCGTGAGAAAACCAACAGTAAACTTCGAGGGTTCTCTACCTTGTGAAATCTCTAATATCTAGAGGATATCGATGGCGTCGAGAGAAAATGAAAATTTAGACGAAACAACATTCAAGGAAACACCGAATTGTGCAGTCGCTCCACTAACTGTGGAAGAGAGTCTGGGAAACTTGGAAAACCTATCAAATGAGAGGAAAAGCTTGAGAAAACTAGGCGTCTTAAAGCTTAAGGGATACAAAATCGAAAGGAACGAGAGTAAAGCTATTGAATGCGGAAACATTGATGTACCTGATTGCAACAATCTCGCAAAGAAACTTGAACAGAGCGCCTTTGCCCAATGTGCTCGTGTTATCGACCGTTGTGAAAGTGTCAACGAACAGACATTGGCATTTCTGCGGGAAGAAAGAAAAATGAAAGAGCATGGCGAGAATGAAGAGAACGAAAGTTTCAAAGGCAAGTTCGATTCTTCGCCAGACTCCGTAACGAGTTTGATACAAGGGGGGCGTTGTTTTGGGGACACTAAAAAGCTCTGGAATTTTATTAAGACTGTGATGGATGAAGATCTCGAGGCTTTTCGGGAGAACACGGCCGAAGAAGCTCGTGACATGAATGACACGGTGTCAAACGCTACAAAAGCTGTTTGTGATGTAAAACGCCAAAATAGTGAAGCTGACTCAACCGGCGAGGTGGCGGAAGAACTTGCGGTAACAAAGGAAGTTAAAAATGAGGGGAATGAAGCTTTGGAGAACTCGTCGGACGAGAACAGCGAGAAATCCCCAATCATAGAACGGGAAGATAAACACGAGATCCCAACTCCACCACCCCCTCCGCCTTTATATCCATCTCTTCGTGACGTCAATGTGAAATGCACAAGAAAAAACGCAAATCTCCTAAAGAAGGAATTGAACTTTGCTGTCAGCAGACTCACTTCTGAGGTGATCACGTCATACGAGCGAGCACGAGCTTTGCAGAGGCGAGATCCACTGTCGCTTGATCAACCCATTGATTTCATGCAAAATCAAGAAGTCAAGAAGATTTTCTCCATTAAAGAGATCATCACTCGCGTACACGAAGTTCTAAGTATGTTGATCTCGGAAGTTCGTGACACATCCAGTAATGAACTGCAAGGCCTCAACGAAACAGTCAGGTTGTTATACCTCTTGCAAGCATCCAAGAAGTATGAAGTCTACGGCGTTTCTGTAACACGAGTAGCTCACGATAAAACTGGATTCCCGTTTTATATACTTCTGATTTTCATCCTGATTATGATTGCGTTGTTACTGAGTTTAACTGGAGAGAACTTTGCACTGATTGTCTTTGTGGCTGTTGTGTTAATCTTTATGCTAAGGTGGTGGCAATCAATGATTTCAGCTGGAAAGAAGAAGGTTGAGGTATTTGGAAGAAGCAGAAAGTCAGAAAAAATTGATTAAATTTGAAACTGAGTGAACTACACTAAAAGAACACAACTGCGGCATTAACTTTCTCTACAATTTGTCATCGCATAATGATAACTTTGCTATCTTCATGATTTCAAAATGTCCAATAAAATTACTAAATTTTTAAATACTATGCAGTTAACAACAGTATTGTCTCCTTTTAAAACTGATTAGACCTTTTCACTTTTTCAACCTTCATTTGAGGGGACGGCAACCTAATGCATTGTTTTAAATGATAAAATTGCCCTATCGTAAGACTTTCCCTTTATTCTTCCTACTCATTTAGGTTGCACAATATATTGGCGAAGTATGCAAAACCGCTTCGGAGGTACGGATTTGAAGTTAAAAAGGAGAATGAATGATTTACTGATTGTATGTTTACCGCGGCGTCGTCGTCATCTAGTTTTTCAACTGAATTTGGAATTAATTTCACGGGGTTCTATTGGGCAATCGCACGTTGCACGAAAAAAATAAAATAGAAATTAAATAGTCACCTCAAAAACGATTTGTAAGCCGATGGTTTGATCGTTAGCCCTTCGTTGAAACCAATTTATTTACCCGGCTTTTAAGGACGGTGCCTACTTTTGTCAGTGCGCACCCGTTCTGCGCATCACGTAAGGCATGGTTTAATCGCCACACGCGCGCTGGGTTGACATTTTTGACGCAATCAACTACGCCGCGCCACCAAGTATACGACTAAAATGAAAGCAAAATTTTCTACTGTGACCAAATCAAGTTTAAGGTACCTGTACTTAAACCAGTTACACCAGAATAGCAGCATATCGCTAAATACTAACTGGATGTTAGCGTATTCCAGCAGAAAAACTAGCTGTTATCTATCGAAAATTATACTGAAATCCAACTGTAGACCCACTGTAAACATGTGTAGTGCCCGCGCAAAACAAGTGCGAGATACACGAATGTTTTACTTACTGGGGAGGTGACAGGAAAAATGTAGCGGACACCGTAAAAGTTTTCTAAAAAGATTAAGAACTTTTTAAAACGCGTTGTTACCCCTAAATTTTATGTTATGAAATGGAAGTGACAAGCCTATTCAACACGTGATTAGTTTCTGGTTTTGAGCAAAAGTTATTTAGACTGTATTTTAGCTGAACCAGAGGAAGGCTTTCGGAGACGCTAAGAGCGCTGTAGCAACGATTTTGTCATTAAAAACATACCAAAAATGGTTCTTATAAATGTATTTTCTTTTCTACATGTAGAGGCGAATTCTAAGGAAATCTTTGAAGAAATATCATTTCCTTCTTTTTAAGAAAAATGCTGATGTCAGTATTTTTGCTGATATTCAACGCTAGTTATCTCGAAAAAAATGCGTGGCTACCCTCCTTTTTCTTTGTGGATTCCAATAGCTCTTGCAAAGATCTACTTTTTCCGCACTGTCCTTAAAACCAGATTTTCTTGTTTTGACTCCCAACGGCCGCAGCACTACAGTTCCTTTAGAAACTTATCTGTTGATTGGTCCTGTTAAAGTTTAGAACTTTTCCCTTGATCCTTTCTGCATCTGCTTAAAATCAAAATTGTTCTACTAACTGTGAAAATCTGAATCAAAACGATGTTTGCTTCTCTTTCGTAACGGATTGATTCCCCACCGGTTGGCTCCGTTCAGTTGGTTGAAGGGAGAGTACCTCCTTTTGTTGTAACATCTGCAAGTGCTTATGCTCTCAAGTCTTTTAGGATTAGAATGAGAAAGCTTAGACCCCGTCTCACACCCTTAGCTGTTTACAACGTGGGACATTAAAGAATCCGAGCACAGATCGATCGCGAAGAGTAGGGGATGGAGTTGCCGACGGTGTTGTGGTGTGAGTCTCTCTACCAGCTGGGATGTGGTCGAGCCTGGCTGGATGAGCCGGATCAAAGAAGCGCTTCTGAGCGAATGGGACCAGCAGAACAAGACTCGGAAAGAAGTCTGCAGTTTTGCCTGCTGCTAAACCCTTAACCGTAAACGGAGCTAATTCAGCATAAAGGAACTAGATTCAACAGGTTCCGAAAAGGTATCATTTTAAAAGGAATTCAGCTCTTTTGTCAAGCTCACACACATGAATTCCGGCTCATCTTTTGTGACAAAAAATCAAATAAATGTTATTCCTGAAGGATGGACGAATTTAAGAGGTGAAGTTTTCAGAGCAACTTGAGAAACATGATAAGAAAACTCTTCAGTATAAGTATCGAGAATAACTACCTGTCAAGTACATGATGTAGGCAGACACATCATGTACCGTCAACGTTTGAAATATGTACGTAGACAAAATTGCTGTAAAATTGCATTGAACACAAGTACAATGAGTTGTAACTTTACCCGGTGTTACTGTTCTCAGTTATTTAACTACATTTCAGAGACCTTAAAATCTGGGCATCCTGCGTTGAGTCATTTAGTCCATCACCATAACCATACATACTCAAAGTGTCAAGGATTTTCAGGTTGGCCATCTCGCATTTGATTTGTAGATTAAACGTTTCCTTGGTAATGGGCGAAAGGACAACTGAAAAACCAGAATCTCATAGAGCATTCGAACCTACCAGCCCAGTAACTCCAATCAGATGCTCAAAATAACGATTTAGCTAAAAGAACTCTGGGAGCCAAATCGCTTACTCACAATACCGGATAAATTTAGTTGGAACACTCAACGAATGATCTAGAATCATCGTGTTACAAGATCGCAGATCCCGTTCAAGATACAAACCTCTTCATTCGCTGGTGTTAAATGACACAAGGAAAATATCTACAGGATCGCGGCATGCACACTTTGGTATGAAAAT